>BQNB010082372.1:0-29346 GCA_026074375.1 Tanacetum coccineum
CTTCCACTTAACTTCAGGGTAATTCCCTCTATAGTCATTCCAAGTTTGTCTAATGGTGAATTTTGTCAAATCACCATTATTACATCTCCACATGGCCTTGTCATGAGTATCAGACAGAGTAGGAACCTGGATGTTATTTAGCTCTGGGAATACAATTTCCCATTCATCATTCCAAATCCATTGATTATTTTAGATCATGTCAGCAACAGTAACATTCTTATCAAATCTTGCATTATAAAGATCTCTGATATCAATGATCTGACATAAAGGACCTATTTCATTCCATTTGTCATACCAAGCAGAAATATTCTTTCCATTCCCCACAATGTACTTAATATGCTCTTTGGCTTTATCCCTCAAACTGAGAAGACGTTTCCACATTCAGCTATTACTCCCTTCAACATTAGCTTCCCAAAAGCTTTTTCCTTTCAATTTAACTATATGAACCCATTTAACCCAAAGGCTTTCTTTATTAGCAGCAATGCTCCAAATATGCCTTGTAAGCAAAACTTCATTCCAAGTGCCTAAATCCTTGAACCCCAAACCACCTTAACTTTTGGGCTTACATAGAGTTTTCCAGTCAATTTTAGCTTTTCCTCTAGTTAGATCACCTTGACACCATAAAAAGCCTTTCAAAATCCTTTCAATGTCCTTGACTGTAGATTTTGGAAGTAAGAACACCGAGGCCCAATAAACTTGCATTGAATTCAATATAGAAGCAATCATTTGCATTCTCCCAGCATAAGACAAACATTTATTTTTCCAATCTCAACCTTGTTCCTTACTTTATCAATAAGCTGCTTGCATTCATCTCTTCCCAACCTCTTAGTGACTAAAGGAACCCCCAAGTATTTGACTGGAAATTTCCCAACTCTAAAAGGCATTACATTCAATATACTTCTTTGATCACCCATTTTTTACATTTCCAAATAATATTGTACTCTTGTTCATATTAGGCTCCAAACCAGACACACTACTAAATTCATCAATGAAATCTTTAATAACTTTGACTGAATCCTCACTTCCATGACATATGACAAGCAAATCATCAGCAAAGCACAAATGGGTCAATTTTAACTCTTTGCATCCTGGGTGATATTTAAAAACAGATGAATTGTCCACCTTTTTAGCCATGATAAGGGTAAACACTTCCATTACCAAGGTAAAGAGATAGGGAGAGATAGAATCTCCATGTCTCAATCCCCTTCCTCCTTTAAAATACCCATTAATCTCACCATTGACACATATAGAGAAAGTAGAAGATGATATACAAGTATATATCCAATCAATCATTCTTCTATGAAATCCAAACTTAATAAGAACATTCATGAGGAATTCCCAACTTACAGTGTCATAAGCTTTGGCAATATCAATCTTCAAGGCACATCTTTTAGACCCTCCTTTTTTGTTATAGCCTTTAAGAAGTTCTTGAGTGAGCAAAATATTGTCCTGGATATTCCTTCCCTCAATAAATGCACTCTGATTCAAATTAACCAGATTATTCAGACTCTCTTTGATCCTGGTTGTCAAAATTTTGCTAATGCATTTGTATAAAACATTGCAACAAGCAATAGGTCTGAATTCAGTGACAAGCTTTGGATGGTGAACTTTAGGGATCAAGGAAACTAATGTAGAGTTGACTTCCTTTAAGAGCTTTCCTGATTTGAAAAACTCCTTAACTGCCAAACAAACATCACTACCAATGACTGACCATGCTTTTTTTTTAAAACAAGTAGTGTATCCATCAGGTCCAGAAGCTTTACAATCATCAATACTAAACATAGTTGTCTTTATCTCTTGCTCTGACACATCTTTTACCATAGCATCAGCTTCTTCATTGGTCAAGGTCTTAGTAAAAATATTACCAAGAGAATCCAAATGTTGCACAAGGACTGCTTGACCTAAAAAATTCTCAAAATGTTTAACAAACTCATCTGCAATTTTGGATCCTTTCACAGAATCACCCATAACATTATTAATACTCATAACTCTATTCCCATTCCTTCTGCCTTTGACCACCTTATGAAAATAAGCAGAATTTATATCTCCTTCACACAGCCAATCCACTTTAGCTTTTTGAGAAAGAAACTTTTCTTCATCACTCAATGCTTCATTAAATTCCTCAAGAATTGCTACTGCTAATTCTTTTTTCTTTGAGTCAAAGGGAAACTTACAAACATCATTTTGAGCATTTTTAAGCTTACTCTTGAGAATATCAACTCTAGCAAAAATATCCCCATTCATCCATTGCAATTTCTTAATATGTTTCTTTAAAAACTTTAGTTTTTTAGTCACCCTGAACATATGATATCCCTCAATATCTTCTTGCCAATGTTTATCTACCAATTCCATAGACTTCTTTTTATCAGCAACAAAATTTGCAAACTTAAAGGACTTCTTCTTTTTGGCCATTGTATTTGGAATTGTAAGGATAGCAGGACTATGATCAGAGATCATGAAAGGGTGGAAAACTACAAATGCTTGGTTATATTTATTAAAGAATTCTTCATTAGCCGTCACCTTATCAAGTTTCTTCAGGATACTAGTACTAGGATTTGAAAGGGACTTAATCCAAGTATAGAACATACTAGTCATACAAACATCCTCAACTTCAATCCAATTAACACAATCAATAAATTCCTGCATATCACAACTAATGATTGAGCTACTTGCAGAGTGTTCTTCAAGCTTAAGAGTCACATTAAAATCTCCCATGATTATCCAAGGTGTACCATTAGTGAGACACTTAGCTAATTGCAAGTCTTTCCACAATATTCTTCTTTCCATTCCAGTATTAGCAGCATAAATGAAGCTACAAAACTTCTCATGATTCTGTTTATTCTCAATGAGACACAAAATCATTTGTCTGGTTGAGTGAACAACTAAGACATTAACCTCCTCACCATTTCATCCTATAGTAATTCTACATCCACATTACATTGACCAATATTAGAGACCCACTCCCATTGACCAAACACCCTCTCACAGACTTTGGACAATTTTTGAGCCTTAACATGGGTCTCAATAACAGAGAACACCTAGATTTTCTCCTCATAAATAAATTTTTTAACATCCTTTTGTTTCCTTCCTTGATTCATACTCCTAATGTTCCAAATTCCAAGCTTGTAATTCATTAAGAAACTAACAATGAACTACTAGCACCCTTCAATTCATCAACTACTAAATTATCAGTAGTTATTCCTTCTTCTTCCAATACATCTTCAACAAAGCCCTCCATTTCATCTAACCTTTCATTCCTTTCTTTCTCTCTATCAGCCTCCCAAGATCTCCTAAAATAGTTCGTGGTACAGTTTACTTGACACTAACTTGTAGTGCAAGTTACTTAAGACGAGCGTACTTGGCTAGCAGAGTATTCACATGCTCTTAAACCATATCGCATAACATACTGACATGCTTGTCCTCGTTAAGAGTCACCCCTATAGCAACGCGAATCACATACACCCTTCAATCACCGTGTGTGTCATGAAAACACGGCATGTCCATTCAGTGATTTCAACTGCTCATTCAACCGATTTACCTTTTCATCGCTAGTTTTATTAGCCACAGTTGATAACGCTGATGGTGAAACCCTAAAGCACAACATATAGAGCAAAGTTTCTAGCACGCCAACAATCGGCGACATTGAGGATGACGGTTTCGACGCTTTAGAGACGACATGTTGTGGCTAAAGATGCTTTGGGGGGACGATCCCCCTCCTCTCTTTATTGTCCTAGCACCGACAATTTCAACCATTTATGGACGACAACGTCGGGGCCACATTTCTCATAGTCAAAGTTCACGAGCCAGGCCCACACGGCTTTTGAGAAAACATTTGAGATTGGAGCAGTTAGACAATATTCAAATGTTAGTTGAGGTGTTTCCAAACAAACTTTTCATCTAAACAGCTTACCGCTAGTCGCTTGCCGCTCCTAAATGCTTGTTGCCAAACATAACCAAAGCATGGATGTGTTTTTTCTACACTTAAAAAACTTAAAAATGAGTAATGTTTAATTTCTAAAGTATTGCTTTAAAAACACAAATTCCTACTTTAAAATTCAAATAATGTTTTGCCAAAATAAAATAACTTCCTTAATTATGTTCTCATCAAAAATTTCAAAATTTTGCATGATAACTTTTGACAAGAAAATTTTAATGAGTTAGAGTGTCTATATAAAAAAGAGAAGGTTTTTTTTTATTTTTTTTATTTACTCTTAACATTAATATTTTTAAATTTTCATCAACAAACTTTTGCTATACAAGACACCGTATTATAACTTTTTTTCATTATTATCTTATTTTATAGTTGAGATGAAATAAATAACGAAAATATCGCAAATATAATTGTTTGCCACGATAGAATCTCGTTGCTAAGCACGAGTACTCGTTTAATAGATAAAATAGATCAACGCTTTAATAGCCGTAAAACTAAAGAGTGTCATTGAATTATTAAAATTTATATATTTTCCTTATATGAACTGGAAATAACGATATGTCGATATGAATAAAACGGGAATGACAATATGGCAATAACTAGGGCAGTTGTGACACCTATTTGATATGTGTTGTACAATTTTGGATGATACTTTACTCAACATGTGTATCTCGTGGTTATCAATAGAAATATTTTGTCAACATCTATGGTTTATTTTTGGAAAATTTTACAAAACGTATGGTAGCAATTTCATCTTAGTAATAATCTGACCCCTCGCACTGTAGATGCCCATATAATAATGTACATCACGTACCCATGTGGTCACCTCGCTAACACTCAGATGTTGAAAAACCATGTGACCTCTAGCTTCCCCACCACCACTGTCGCAGCCACCATGCATGTCCTACCGTTCCTCCACCTCCCTAAACCACCACACGCTATTCAAACTTTATATTATTAACTTGCATCTTTTTTATAGACGTCAGAACTGATAATTGTTGTTCCCCTAACAAAGACAACTAAGTTATAAAATCACTCTTTGCGTATAAACATATGTGGTTTTAATTACAGTTTGAAGCAAAGATAAATGAAATAGTTTAACCAATATTTACACAACAAGTTTTCAACGTTTGAAAATCTTCTTAGAAATTAATCAAAGAATTTAACAAAGATTGTTTGCGGAATAACAATATTAGTTGAATGACAATTGAAGTGATCTCTTCTCTAACTTAAACATAAACCAAAGTTATGGTTTAAATATGAACTCTCGCTCGGCGGCCTAAGTTCAATTGGAGGAGTAAATTCTCCTGAATGCGTTTCACTTTACTCGCTGAATGCCAATTGTGGTTACTAGTTATTATAAACGATATGTGTTATACACGAAGGCATTCCGAGGGTCTCCAAACTGTTAGGGTTCTTGCTCCCATACCAAAACAAGCAATGGAGTGGACTCCTAGATTTCCCACAAAGGTAGAGTCAGTTTTATTAGTGTGACACATATATAGTGGATAATCAAACATAAGAGTGAACAAACATGTAATTAGCTACAAGTTATGCACCTCAGCATTATCATAAATTTTGACCACTTTTGTTTATTTATATGTATTGTAAGATGTGAGAGTATGTTAGTCACATTAATTCAAGCATTCGTTTAATTGATACATCAACAGTTTAATTAATGTTTCAATTGTTGGAATTTAACAATCAAGTTAACCATTAATTCTTACGAGTACGCAGCGGATAGATCTAGTTTAGCATAAAAAATCAACATACATATAAACACAATAAGAAATATAGAATACTAACCTTCGTAGTCAACTGCAAATAAACAAAACCGAGATCTGGAAACTAGTGACTAAATTGTCACCTCTATGAGTGCTCACACAAACACGTCTAACAAGCACGCCCGCATGCTAGTCCAACCTCACGTGTACCCAATACAACAGGTGTATACCAATCACCCCTGAATAAAAGCCCCAAAACCACTCTTGTACTTGGCACCGAAAATCATCAAGGTGAGTTAGGGTTTTACCGATTTCAGTTGTCACCGAAATTGGGTAAACATATCCGAAAACCAACCAATGAACCCTAAAACCGTTCCTACCTTCTATCAATAATTGAGAACAAGTAAACCAAAGTAAATAAGCTGCTGTAGGGTCGTGGGATCAAATCACAATCTGTAAACACCCCTTATGTGTTCATCGAAAATCAAACAGCCTATAAAGGGAGTACCGAAAATCAGTTAAACCCTAATTAGGGTTTATATACAATCGGCAGATTTAATAAGAGAGTGGAGGAGTTGTTTTTCTGTGTTTTTAGGTTTTCTCAGGGGTCATTTTGAGCTAGGGGTTGAGGTTATATCCTCCAAACCCTAGTTTAGATAAGGGCCAAAATACACTTTAAAACCTATCACAACTCTTTCTCTCATCTTATCACCAAGATGCAATGAACATGGACAATTCTAGATCCTTCCAAGCCGGCTTCCTCATTAGGACAGCCCTAGGACATTGTCCAAGTCATTTTTGGTCCAAGTGGTTTACTATAGAAACGTAACGTGAAGTTTAAACGTACTCTAAATGTATTTTCGTGTGTGCCCCCAACAGGCTCACACATTTCTAGTCGTACATTGCTAGTCCAACTACCACATAATCCAACAGCTCCCACTTGGGAGTTGGAGTAGCAGACAACACATATACTAACGACGAAAACGTCTAGCAACACTCACATTCGTTTTTAAAACTAGAAATGTCTGAGATCAAGTTTCATAAACATTCTCAGTAGCATGGTTATGTATCTCTTGCTATAATCATTCTTTTATTCAAATACCGTTAAACTATGGATATGGATCCTAACTCATTCCATATAGTTTAACCATTTAGATTCTCGTTATAGAACTCAATACAGATATACCAAATGTAATCAAGAATCATCTTGCATTACCCTTTGGATTCGGCCAAACAATTATCTGATTAATTATGGAGAGGCGCCAAGGTATCATTCTGCACATCAAGTGGAGGAACAAATTCTTTGTTGAATACAAGTGTTGTGAATGCTGCTTCACATCACTTCCAATAATAGTCTTTATAACTACCATTTTCAGGACAACGTTTGACTTAGAATTAAAAAGTGATATCCACACATACCAGAACTTGTTTGTATTCTCAAGTCTAAGGATGACTTAACTAACCATTTTCAAAATTTTACTTATGACAACGGATCCATAAAGTAATTTTCGAAGGTTGGGGTGTCCAATACGCATCCCTTGTGAGTAACATATGAGTTTGGCGGGAACCATCCATATATTCAAAGAATATAACCAACACTCACATTTGCCTTATGTAACAATACTCCCATACTGTTAACCGACAATGGACATATTTAGAATGATAAATCATTCAAGGATTAAATATGCAAATATAGGATAAACAATTGTTATATGAATGAAAACAAATACCTCGTATCTTTATTCATCAGAAAATAAAATTGTCTTACAATCCCAATTATCCAATAACTAATAAACACAGATTTTACATGAGGACTACTAGATGGAAGCCTTCCAATATTCCTTGTGTGTTCTGAATGCTTTGGAAAAGCCAACGCTTTTGTAAAAGGGATCAACTAAATAAAAGTAGTCATATGTGTCGAACTTTTTCTAAGTTTATGTCACCAAAATTTCAATAACTTCATGAAGGTAGTGAACTTTGGCATGAAAATGTCTAGCACCTTTAGTGATTCCAGATTCATTGCCTATAGTAATTGCTCCAGTATTATCACAATACATATTATGGGTTCTTCAATTTTGGGAACAACACCAAGCCCAGAAATGATTTTTTTTAACCCAAAAGCTTCCTTAGAAAGCATTATAAGCAGCAATATGCTCTGCTTCTGCAGATGAAGTAGCATAAATGCTTTGCTTGGCACTCTGTCCAATCAACAGCACCTCCATTTAAAACGAATACATATCCAGTCTGAGACTTGAGGTCATCAGCATCCGTCAGATATCCAGCATCAGTGTAGCAAGAAACCCTGAGCTCTCGTTTTAGATCCACCTCGCTAAAACTAGAAACATGTCCTTAGTATTCCTGAGATACTTCAAAATGTTCTTAACAGTAGTCCAGTGAAGATCACCTGGATTCTGTTAAAATCGGCTTGTTATGTTCTGAGCGAACACAACATCAGGGCGAGTACATCTCACATCATACATAATAGAACCCACAGCGAGGGTATATGGATACTTTTTGCATGCGCTTTAATCCAGAGGGTTTTGAGAGGCACCTTGTGATTTACTCAATCTAAGCTTTTCTTGCATGGGGATACTTCCACGTTTGGAATTCTCCATGTGATATCGCTTTAAGTTTTTTTTATATAAGCACTTTGGCATAACCCAATTAACCGCCGCGATCTATCTTTGTAGATCTTGATTCCAAGAATATATGTAGCTTCACCTAAATCTTTCATAGCAAAACATCTTCCAAGGTAGGATTTTACATCTTTGTAATTTGGAATATTGTTTCCCATGATTTATTATGTCATCTAATTTCAAGATTTTTAGAAAAGTGATAATCCCTACATAGACTTTTAGATATACACATGGCTCATCACGATTTTGAGTGAAACCAAATTTCTTTGTTTCATCATCAAATCGTTTATTCCATTGCCTTGATGCTTGCTTAAGCCTATAAATGGAACGCTTCAGCTTGCATACTCGGTTTGGATATTTTGGAATGACAAAACCTTCAAGTTGCTCCATGTACACCTCTTTAGAGAGGTATCCATTGAGAAAAGCAGTTTTGACATCCATTTGGCCAAATCTCATTGTCATTAAAATGCGGGATGGCTATAAGAATACTAATAGGCTTAATGTCTGCAAACAGGACGAGTAAGGTATTACAACCTGTAATTTTTTCTTCAATGTAAATATCCATTATTAAATTAGATGCACTGTAATTTATCCATCTATAAAATTAGATGCATTTGTAATATCATCTATATAAATTTAATCAACCTTCTTAAAGGGAAAAAAAAAAAAATGCAAAATTTTTTGCTTTATCTCAAGTGTGCAGTAACTTGCATCTCTAAAGTAAAAAGAGCTCACGCACCCTCTATCAATGTCATCTATATATATGTTTATATCATATAAACACATCTAAATGTCAAGTTATATCTTATATCATTTTTACTAAGGTATATTATCCATTTAACGTATTTTCAAATCGTTATTTAAAAACAAGCATTAAACGTTAACGTTCACATCAAAACCTAAGTATATGTATGCATAACATATAAAATGAAAGTACAAGCCATAAAGAATGTATGTTTAAAGTATCAACTGCAACCACATTTGAATATTATTTCACCTCTTGAATCAAGTTACAACTTTCTAAAGCACAATGTACAAATCAATAATGCAGAAGTTAAACTAGAGTACATTTAAAGCTCCTTATACCATGTTTAAACTTTACACAATTTAACACAAGGTAATTGTAAACTTAATTCTATGACTCCTTAAACCTAATCTATCCATAATCTAAACCCTAATACCATGTTTTATAAAACCCTAAATCATAAAAACAAAACCTAAACCCTAATTTCACTTTCCAATCTAAAAACTAAAACCCTAAACCTAAAACTACAAGCCCTAAACTTATTCCTAAGCCCTTAATCTCAGGTCACTAGCACTAATCCTAACCTTAATCTACCCTTATCTAACCTTAATCCACATTTTCAAACCCTAACCCTACCCGAAAGATAAAACAAACCTGTCACCGTTTTTCTTTCATTTTGACATTTTTAAAAGTTACAAGACCTGAAGCACCCTTCTATGACATCACAAGCAAGCAAACCAGTAGTTACAAGCACCTTCCCATCTCCTCTTTGTCTGACATTTTCCTAGCCGAACCACACAAACACCCCAAAATCCTTTTCACCTTGCTTAGCTAGTCTTCTAGCTCTTCCTATCATCATTCTATGCTTCCATGATTCAGCATAAGTAGCCTTGACACTAATCAAAGAGTTAACTTGGTCACTAAGGTCCTTGAAGGTATAATTAGCAAAACACCCTTTCATTTAATGTCACCACACACATTATCTCATTCCTCAAATGGATTCTAGCTTCCATAACAATAATAGAGATTAAGGAAAGTCTCTAAGCTCAGAATAGAAGTCAAGAATTAAGAAAAATGAAGACTTGAAGTCGTTATTAGGTGTACGAACCCGAAAACCCCATTTCGACCCCATTTTAGCTCAAGTAAGCCTAAGATCTTGTTCCATAAGCTTATATTCTGACAATAATGTTAATAATACTCTTAAGATCATGTATGAACTCTTCTTGTGTGATGCTTTGAATCCTCAAAATCATATGTTGTTTTTGATAAAAAACCCTAAAAATGACCCGTTTTGATTTTCTAGCTAACGAATCATTTTTCTAAACTTTTGTTACATTAGAACATCTTATTTTAGCTTATTCTAATAAGCTATAACCTGCAAATATCATTTGGAATCCTAAAATAAGCTTGCATGGCTTTTTTGGGATCTTGTTTTTGCTTAAAAAGTTTCCAGGCATTGGGGTATATAAGTAACTTTCTGAATTTATACTAAAAGGGCTGAAAATGTCATTATCTTAAAGTTATAAACTTTAAGACCTATTTTTCCAGTTTCAATGTTTATGAGTTTTAATTATATCACTTTATATATAAATGACTAAACTTGTAAAGTTTATAAACAGGGTATATATTGCCAATTTTGCAAACTTATAAAATATTATATTTTATATTAATTATAAAAATATATATAAATTATTCTAGCTTTTAAAGAAACTTAAAACTATAATGTATCACATTACTAGGGAGCTTCATGTAAGGGGTTTCATTTGAATATATGTTTTGACGAGTTTGCTGGATTTACGATTTAAAGTGTCTGCTCCTCTTACGGTTTTCTACATGACCTCTTGTTTTATGTTGGCCCGAATAGTGATTCGATTTTTCCAAATAATCTCCAATCAAAATTGATATTTCATTATGAAATAAAAAAACATATCCAGTAAAACCTAAGACTTGACATAGTAACCAGGTGTGTGCGATAGCCGTTACTTTTTATTTCATATACTGTTGCAATTCAATCAGATTTCCCTGTACTATTAAGGGGAGTTCATAGCCTCGCATTCAATCTTTTAAATGTTTTCATAAACCGCGAGGGGATACATGCTATAAACCATGAATGCAGTATTTTCTGTTATATATCCTGATAATTATTGCCTAAGTCCTTATTTTGCCATTATCGTCCCCACTATCATGTAACCGTTAATTACTCGTCGGGGTGTAAGCGCCGAATGCTTGTGAGTAGATCTACTTGAGACTGGACTCCCGTTCGGATGTACTATACTGTCGGTAAACAATAGCTCACATGTTGAAATAATTTACGATGTGTTTTGGCAAAAAGACACGTTGGGGCCAATTATTTGTGAGTTATTTATCCTATGGCTTCAGTGTTATGGGCTTAGGGGAAATAATATTGTTTCCATGATATTTGTACATGCATGCAATTATACCAAACTATGGTGTGTATAATACCATAAAACCCACTATTGACACTTGTATTCCAAACTACTTTACTTTACATATGAATTTCACTCAAAAACCTTTGTGTTGACTTTTTAGCATGTTTATCTCAGGTAATTGAGCAAACTATGGCACAGAGTGGCACGGACTTGAAGATGGCTAAACTGTTATCATTTAAACTTTATGTTTTCATGTAGATTTTAGGATCTCACTTTTTGTAAAAAAAAACTCTACATGATTAAATGAATGTATATTATCTTTAAAAAAGTTCTCTTCTTATGATTCGTTTTCTATGATTATGACTGTTGTACTATGAAATAATACCCCAGATTAGCTTCCGCTGCTATATGTAAAAATGGGGGTGTTATAGATTGGTATCAAGAGCCACGGTTATAGAGAACAAGGTTGAAACCTTAACTATAACTACTTTTCTTTTTCTAGCCAAGAAAGTCCTCCGTGCCACTACATCTCCTGAATAGTATGTAAAGATACATAACTATTATACTATTATATAAATGACTTATGTTATTTACCGCTGGGTTGTTAACAGAACGAAATCTTCTCCCATTCATCTTACTTCCGGTATTGAGGATGCTTTTTCCTCTAACTTTCAGACTTTATCCCGGCTTCTCCGGACTATGTCACAGCTTCACCGAAGTGATAGCTGAACCCAAAAACCACTCCTATTCAAGCCTCCCCCCACTCTAATAACCTCCCATTGGCATTATTCTAATTTGTTTCACAACTTTTGCACTTTCATGATTGATCACTTTCATGAAAGTTATGCAAGCATTCTATGCTGAAAAATCACCTATCCCACCTCCAACTATTATACCTCAATCATCAATGCTTAATCTTAAGAATTCTTTCTTCCCTGAGGAGGAATACTCCCCACCAAGAGAAACGGAGGGTTGTGATGTTCATCCTCATCTAATTCTGCCTACCTCAAGACTTGAGATAGGAGAAAAGCTCTTCGTAAGGACAAGTCTGGAAACGTCACGAGGAGCAAATTGAGGAAATCTTGAATCATCTAGATGAACTTTCTCTTCTCCGTATTGTATACATTGGAGACAAAATTGAAGGACTCGCGAAAAGTTCGGGTGATTATCCAACAAGACTTTGACAATCTAGAAGCATAACTCCAACAAGCTCGTGCTCAAATTTCTAAACTTCAGAAGAAGCAGATGGGAAATAAACACAAAATTTCTCTGGCTCGCTTCAGAATTACTGATCTAGAACACATCATCAACGATATCCAGAGTCGTCATCAAGAAGATAAGGAAAGTCTTCTGAATGCCATCAATGAACTCAAGATCAACCAAGAAGGACCATCGAACTATTAGATTAGATCTTAGTTTATCGATTTTTATTAGAACCTTCGCCACGGGATAGTGTGGTTATTTATAAAAACACTTGTCAAATCTTGACTATGTATAGTACAAAGGCAAGTTGTTCTTAATATAATATAATGGCAATCCCGTTATATAATACCGACTTATCTCTCTTTTGCATCAACACTTGGCTTCACTATCATCATCTCCGTCTTCATCATTATTGTATCATACCCTGAATTCTAAATAATTCATAGATACTTATTTATATGAGATTTATCTATGATTTCTGATATCACTATTGTGACTATGTTTATTTTTGCACTTTAATCATTTTAAGACTTGTGATATCATTCTTTTTACGGTTTGTTCTTATGTTGGTTAGAATGCCTCTCTTAAGGACGACGCCTTGTTCTGTTAAACTAACCCTCTCACCCCCTTGTTCCAAATTACGACGGCAAATCTAAAGCACCGGCCATGACTCAAGCTGCCATTAGGAAACTAGTTGCTGACAGTGTCACTACGGCTCTAGAAGCACAAGCTGCAACAATGGCAGGTACTAGTAATCCTAACAGGAACACCGGACTACTGGAACTCCTGTAGCAAAAACGAGAAACTATAAAGAATTCATAAGCTGTCAACCTTTCTATTCAATTGTACATGAAGGAGCTGTTGCCCCTCAATCGTGGTTTGAACGGATTGAATCAGTATTCTCTCGAAGCAAATGTATCGAGGAAAATAAAGTAACATTTGCTACTGGTACCCTTACTGATGAAGCTTGTCCTGGTTGGAATGACATACGCACCAACTATGGGAGTAGATTCAAGCCAATCAAATCACCTGGATGAATGAAAAGGCTCTTAACAAACAAGTATTGTCCTCGAACTGAAGTCAGAAGATGGAAGATGAACTTTACAATCTGACTATAAAGGGAAATGATCTCAAACCTTACGTTAGAAGATTCCAAGAATTAGCAGTCTTATGCCCGAACATGGTACCAAACACCGAGAAAATCCTGGAAGCCTTTATCGGAGGATTACCTAGAAGTATTGAAGGAAATGTTACCGCCTCAAAGCCTTAAACTTTAGAAGAAGCCATTAACATAGCCCAAAGGTAATAGATCAGGTAAAAGGCATACTTCCGGTTTGTGCAAGTATCAAGTGATCATAAACGAAAGTTTGACGACATAAGAACTTTCAACAAACAACATATTATTTACCGAATCAACAACATACTTTACGTACCACAACACCTACAACCACTAATAATAATCACCAACCACAACAGACGAAGGCTTAACGAAGCTATCATAGCGTATGCTGCCACTCCTGCTAAAGGAACAATAGGTATGCTGGATACCCTATCCCATTTGTAGAAAGTGTGATTACTCCATCACCACCGGACTCTTGTATATGAAGTGTCATACTTGCAAACAAGGTCGGTTCATTTGACCAAGAACTTGCCGAATCAAGAGGCAAGCCGACAGGATAGTAATTAACTACCAGTGGACTGTTATTTGTCATGCAGGTGGGAGTGGAATAAGGGCATTATAACAAATCAGTGCCGGAATACCTACATCAATGCCAAGGGAAGAAGCCTAACTGCTAAGGGATAGAAAGCTCATCAAGACCCGACTAGTTGATGGGTATGTTTTGCTCCTAACCATTATTTACTAGAGTATTATTTGATTTCGGAGCTAATAAAAAGCTTCTTATCCCAAATCTCTTTGCCATCTATGCTAATTATCTCGCCTTTATAATAGATACCTTTACGATATCGGAAATGGCTGTCGAAAACCTCAGTAAGCACAACACCGTTATCCAGGGTTGGCACCTGCTAACTTTGTTAAATCAACCTTTCGAAATTGATCTCATGCCAATTAAAACTCGTGGTAGTTTCGACGTTAGTATTGGTATGGACTAGGTTATCCAAGTATCATGCTTGAAATCATTTGTGACAAGTAAACGTCGTCCACATTTCTTAATCGAAGATGAAACTTTGATTCATTCAAGTGACCGAAGTAAGATCGATTAAATTTCATATCTTGTATAAAACCGAAAGGTATTATATCCATGGGGGATGTCAGTTTCGTTTAGCCCAAGGTATTGAAAAGAAGCCAGATGAGAAACGTAAATAGATGATTATCCCAAGCAGTCAGAGAATTCCTAAAGTTTTTCTGAAGATCTACCTGGGCCTTCCTCCCGTTCACCAAGTAGAATTCCAAATCGATCTAATTCCCCACAGGAGCAACACCTATAGCCCGTGCACCTTATAGATTAGCTCCTTTAGAAATGCAGGAACTATCTAATCAACTTCAAGAATTGTCAGACCGAGGTTTTATACGACCAAGTACTTCACCCTGGGGAGCTCCTATCTTATTTGTTAAAAAGAAAGACGGATCTTTCAGAATGTGTATCGATTACGGGAGTTGAATAAACTTACTGTAAAGAATCGTTACCCATTACCCAGAATCGATGACTTATTTGACCAACTTCAAGGTTCAAGTGTCTCTCTCAAAATCGACCTAAGATTAGGTTATCATCAAACTGAGTGTGAGGTAATGAGATATTTCCTAAGAACCGCTTTAAGAACAGATTCGAACACTATGAATTTCAAGTGATGCATTTGGTTTAACTAAACGTACCGGCTGTATTCATGGATCTCATGAGTCGTTTTTGGGTGTAAACCATACTTGGATAAATTTTGTGATAGTGTTCATCGATGTGATTATTCATCGTCTACTCCTGTACGAGAGTAACACTCAAATCATCTGAGAATGATCCTAGAATTACTCAAGAAGATGAAAGTTGTCTGCCAAGTTCTCCAAATGTTGATTTCTGGTTTTTCTGTATCCGTGCAATTTCTGGACACTTAAATTGATAGTCAAGGACTTTCCATGTTGACCGCCAAGATTGTAGTTTGTAAGAACTGGGCATCTCCCACTACACCCACGGAAGTTCGTCAATTCTTAGGACTTCTTGTGGCTATTATCGGAGATTTATCAAAGATTTTTCGAAGATTACAAAATCTTTGACTGAATTAACATAGAAAAACAAGGAAGTTTATTTGTGGGGTGAAGACCAAGAAAAAAAACAAAAACTAATCAGCTTTTCAACTGCTAAAACAGAAGCTATGTGAAGCTCCAATCTTAGCATTACCCGAAGGAAATGACGATTTTGTTGTCTACTGTGATGCATCCCATCAAGGTCTGGGAGCAGTGTTAATGCAAAGAGAGAAGGTTATTGCATATGCATCCCGACAACTTAACATAATGAAGAAAACTATACACTCTTGATCTCGAAATTATTAGGAGCAGTCATATTCGCTCTTAAAATCTGGAGACACTATCTATACGGTACAAAGTGTACAGTTTTCACTGATCACAAAAGCCTTCAACATATTCTTCATCAGAAAGAATTAAACATGAGGCAACGCCGTTGGTTAGAATTGCTTGCAGATTACGATTGTGAGATCCGCTATCATCCTGGAAAGGCAAATGTCGTAGCAGATGCCTTAAGCCGAAAGGAACGAATCAAACCACTCCGAATCAGATCATTAATCATGACCGTTCATCCAAAACTACCATCACAAATTCTCGAAGCTCAAACTGAAGCACTCAAGGAAGAAAACATCAAGGCTGAGAATTTATGAGGAATGGACAAAGCGTTTGAAGTACGTCCTGATGGAACTCGTTGTATCAAGAACCGAAGCTGGTTACCACTCTTTGGTAATCTGAGGGACTTGATCATGCATGAATCTCATAAATCAAAATATTCCATTCACCCGGGTTCTGACAAAATGTACCAGGATCTAAAGAAACTCTATTGGTGGCCTAACATGAAGGCAATCATCGCGGAATATGTTGGCAAATGTTTGACATGTTCTAGAGTTAAGGCAGAATGTCAGAAGCCATCCGGCTTACTGGTACAACCAAAGATTCCTATGTGGAAATGGGAAAGAATAACAATGGACTTCGTTACAAAACTTCCCAAAACATCAAACGAACATGACACAATTTGGGTCATTGTCGACCGCCTTACAAAATCCGCACATTTCATACCTACCCGAGAGACAGATAGTATGGAAACCCTTACCAGGTTGTACATCAAAGAAATAGTCTCCCGGCATGGTGTGCCAATATCCATCATCTCGGATCATGACAGTCATTTCACATCCAGATTCTGGCAATCACTACAAAGTGCCTTGGGTACTCAATTAGACATGAGTATGGCATATCATCCCGAAACCGATGGACAAAGTTAAAAGAAACCATGCTAAACACTCGTAAGACATGTTCGATCCTTTGCCATAGACTTTGGAAAAGGATGGGAAAGACACTTACCATTGGTGGAATTCTCTTACAATAACAGTTATCATGCCAGTATTAAGGCAACACCGTTTGAAGCACTCTATGGTCGAAAGTGTAGATCACCAGTTTGCTGGGCCGAAGTTGGAGATGTTCAACTTACAGGACCAGAAATAATCCATGAAACCACTGAGAAGATAGTACAAATTCGATAAACGTCTTGCAGGCCTGGAAAGAGATCGGCAACAAGGAAGTTATGCCAATATAAGAAGAAAGCCTTTAGAATTTCAAGTTGGAGATTGTGTTATGTTGAAAGCATCACCTCATAAAGGTGTCATCCGATTCAGAAAATGAGGAAAGCTTAACCCCCGGTACATTAGACCATTCAAAATCCTTGAACGGATTGGTCCAGTGGCATACAAACTAGAGCTTCCTAAAGAGCTTAGTAATGTCCACAGTACTTTCCATATTTCTAATCTAAAGAAATGCTTATCTGACGAATCCCTTGTCATTCCAATGAAAGAGCTTCGACTTGATGACAAACTCAACTTTGTAGAAGAGCTAGTAGAGATTATGGATCGAGAAGTCAAGCAACTGAAACAAAGTCATATTCCTATAATCAAGTAAGATAGAACTCTAAAAGATGACCAGAATTTACATAGGAACTCGAAGATCAAATTCGTGCCAAGTATCCATATCTGTTTTCAAACATCACTCCAGCATCCAACTAAATCTCGGGACGAGATTTCTTTTAAGGGAGGGAGACTATAACAACCCACAATTTTCATCAATGTAAATATCCATCTATTAAATTAGATGCACTGTAATATCCATCTATTATATATATACCACCTTTCTACAGGGAAATTTTTACTTTATCTCATTATGCAATGTACTTGCATCTCTAAAGTAAACGAGCTCACGCAACCTCTTTCAATGCCATTATATCTATGTTTATATAATGTAAACATCCTAATATGTCTAGTCTATATCTTAATATCATTTTACCAAGTACATTATTCATTTAACGTACTTTTCAAAACGTTATATCAAAACAAGCATTAAACGTTAACGTTTATATCAAAACCCTAATTATATGTAATGTATACATATAAAATGAATGTACAAGCCTTTAAAGCATGTGTACAAGTATCAATACACAACATTTGAATATCTTTTCCCTCCTAAATCAAGTTACAACTTTCTAAAGCTCAATGTACAAGTCAATAATACAAGAAAGTCAAATTAGGTAATTTTACCTCCTAAATCACTTTGGTTTCTTACCACCACTTTAACACAAGGTACAAGCACTTAATGCATGACTTCTAAACCCTAAACCTAATACCTAAATCATTCTAAAACCTAATCTAAAACCCTAAACCCTAAACGAAACCCTAAAACCCTAATTTCACTTTAAACCTAAAACTAAACCCTACACCTTAAAACTAAGCCCTAAACCCTAAAACTTAATCCTAAACCTTAAACTATCATAAACCCTAACCATAACATAAATTAAAACCCTAAAACCCTAACCTGAAATGAAATGAACCTGATACCCATTTTCTTGCATTTTACCCATTTTAAGCAACCAAGCACCTCAAGCAAGCACCCTAGCGCCTCTATGACATCACCATGACCTCACAAGCAGCCTACCAAGTAGCTCCATCACCTCCTTGTAAGTTACTTGTAAACAAACACCTCCTTGTCATCCTTTTGGTTAGCTGTGGCCTCCAAACACCCCTCCACATCTCATATCTAGTTTCTAGCTTATATTACTCACCCTCCTAGCCCTCAATACTCACTACTCTAGCCTTAGATATCTTACACCAAGTAAACTTAGGCATTAAGGGTCTTTTCACCCTATAAATACACGAACCAAGCAACTCTTTCAAATTATCCCTCAAAACTCATCTCACACACTCAAATGGAGTTCTAACCATTCCCTAGCAGCAATAGAAGATCAAGAGAAGTCCCCAAGCTCATAATAGAAGCCAAGAAGCAAGAAAAACAAAGTCTTGAAGCCATTTCTAGGCGTACGAGTCATAAAAACCTATTTCGACCCATTTTAGCTCAAGTAAGCCTAAGATCTTGTTCCATAAGCTTATATTCTATATTAGAATGCTCATAATACTCTTAAGAACATATATGAACTCTTGTTTGAAGCTTTGAATCCTCAAACCCATATGTTTTTTTATTAAAGCCCTAAAAACGACCCGTTTTGATTTACATCTTATTTTAGCTTATTCTAATAAGCTATAACCTGCAAATATCATTTGGAATCCTAAAATAAGCTTGCATGGCTTTTTGGACTTGTTTTGCAAATATTTCCATGCATAAGGGTATATATCGTAACCTTCTGAAATTTATAACTAAAGGGACTGAAAATGTCATTATTCTAAAGTTATAACTATAAGGACCTTTTTTGCCAAGTTTCAAAGTTAAAGCTTTAAATTATATATACTTTATATATAAAGGACTAAAGTTGTAAAAGTTTATAAACCAAAGGTTTATATTGCCAATTTTGCAAACTTAAAAATATAAAATATAATATTTTTATATAAATTATAAAAATATATATTAATATTATAAAACTCGATTTTATTAAAACCTGACACATTTATCGTTATTAATCGTAAATCGACGCATTATTTCGTTATATATTTAACGTAATTTATCATCAACTAACTTATCGTATCACGTTACTAGGGAATTTCATATGAAGGGTTTCATTTGAGTTTTCGTTTTGACGAGTTTGCTGGGTTTACGATTTAAAGTGCCCTGGCTCCTCAAACGATAATACATGGCCTCTGGATTATGATAGCCCGAACAGTGATACAATATTTTCATAATAAATCAAAGTAAGATGTATGTTAAACTTTATAAAGTTTTGAAAACATAAACAATCACACTAAGACTTGATTATCACCCAGGTTGCGTGACCGAAGCCGATACTTTCACGTGATATACTTTTGCCTCAATTGGATTTCCCTTTACTGTATAAGGTGAGTTCATAGACTAATTTTTAAATCTTCTATTTCATAAACCCGTGAGGGGGATACATGCTATAACATTGAATACAAGTGTTTTCTTAAATGTTTGTTATTGGATTTATTATTCGCATCTGTTGTCTATGTCCCTTTTTGCCCAAAAGATAGCCCGCCATCATGGACCATTTAATCACATTGCCGAGTGCGCGGAATATTGTGAATATGCCTATTGGATTGACGAATCCCATTTGTGTTAGCCGGATAGGTATCCAAATGCACTATATTTGAAACTTATAGGTATATGGAAATTATATACACGGGGGCCATTATCTTTATATATATCATTATTGATATATACACTAGCAGTTTAGTGCATGTGCTTAGATGTATGATTTAATAAAAAAATAATACTGTTTTCCATAATAATTGTACTCATTGCAATTATTACACTTATGGGTGTATAACAACGTAACCCACTCTTATGATGACTTGTATTCACACTATTTATTATAAACCTATGAATTTCACTCAACCATTGTGTTGACCTTTTTAGCATGTTTATCTCATGTAACTGAACATCTTATGGCACGGAGTGGCATAAACTTGAAGATGGCTAAACTGTTATCATTCAAACTTTATGTTTTCATTAAGATTTTGAGACCTCTGTTTGTAAAAACTCTGATGAAATAATGAATGATAACTTATCTTTTAAAAATGTCTCTTTCGAGTCGTTTTCTATGATTATGACTGTTGTACTATAAAATAATACCCCAGATTAGCTTCCGCTGCTATATGTCAAAAATGGGGGTGTTATAGATCCCCATCACACCCACCATTATTCAACCATCAAAATATAAACCTCAAAAGAAACAAAGATCAAGAAGGTCAAAGAGAAAGGACATTAAGGTACCTCAGCCTAGTGGTCCTACAACCAATGTAGAAGATGAGGCTGTCAATGAGGAGATGAATAACAGTTTGGAAAGGGCTGCCACTACTGCTATTGGCTTAGAAGCAGAGCATTATAGTGGTAACATAGATAAGACCCAATCCAAGGCAACACTTAATGAATCAAGTTTCTCAGGAACTAGTTCAGGTAGTGGTCCCAGGCGCCAAGAAACCATGGGGGATACAATTGCTCATACTAGGTCTAAGAATGTATCTAAATTTTCTAATGATCCACTGCTCGCAAGAGGTAACACATTTCGAAGTGGTAAGGATAGACTGAAACATGAGGAATTGATGGCATTATGTACAACTTTACAATCAAGAGTTCTTGCTTTGGAGACTACAAAGACCACTCAAGCTGCTGAGATTGCAAGTTTGAAAAAGAGAGTCAAGAAGCTAGAGAGGAGGAATAAGTCAATAACTTATGGACTTAAAAGATTATACAAAGTTGGTTCATCAAGAAGGGTAGAATCCTCTGAAGATGAAGGTTTGGGTGAAGAGGATGCATCCAAACAGGGGAGGATAGCTGATATTGATGCTAATGAAGATATTTACTTGGTCAATGTTTAGACTGATGGAGATATGTTTGGTGTTAATGACTTAGATGGTGATGAGGTGATTATTGAAAGTGTAGATGTTGTTAAAACTGCTGAGGAAACAAGAAGTGTGGTTGAAGAGGTTACTGCTGTTACAATTCCAATTAGTGCTGCTATAACTACAACTACAACAACTGCAATAACTAATGTTGAAATGACTTTGGCTCAAGCATTGGCAGAGTTGAAGAGTGCAAAACCCAAGGCTGATAAGGTTGTGATACAAGAACCAAAGCAGGGTGCAAAAACACCAATACTTACAACAACAACAACCGATGCTACAATAATTACAGTTGTTAGTACAAGACCCAGAGCAAAAGGGCATGTTATTCATGAACAGGAGCAAGCATATACACCAATAGTTTCTTCACAATAACCATCACAGGTCAAGGTTCGGGACAAGGGTAAAGGCAAAATGGTTGAACCCGAACCTGTGAAGAAAATGTCTAAGAAAGAACTACTCAGGCTTGATGAAGAACTTGCCTTCAAGCTACAAGCTGAAGAAAAAGAAGAAGAAAGGCTTGCCAGAGAAAAAGCTCAACAAATAGAGGAAGCCAACATAGCTTGGGATGATAGTCAGGCTAAAATTGATGCTGATTATCAGTTGGATCAAAGATTTCAAGCTCAAGAGCAAGATTAATTGACTGATGAAGAAAAGGCAAGATTGTTTATACAATTCTTAGAGCAAAGAAGAAAACATTTTGCAGCTAAGAGAGAACAGAAGAAAAGAGGAACAGGCCATCAACAAGAGCTCAACAAAGGAGTATCATGTGTACTTATCTGAAAAACATGGAAGGATGGAAGCCCAAAAGTTTGAAGAACAAGTCCTTTGCCAATATTCAAGAATTATTTAACAAAGCAATGAAAAGGGTTAATACCTTTGTTGACTAAAGAACTAAGCTGGTGGAAGAGAGTTCCAAGAAGGCAGAAACAGAGTTGGTGGAAGAGAGTTCCAAGAAGGCAGAAGCAGAGATAGCACATGAGAGCAGTTTAAAGAGAGCAGGAGAAGAGCTGGAACAAGAAAGCTCTAAAAAGTAAAAGTTGGAAGAAGACAAAGAGTCTGAAGAACTTAAGCAATGTTTGGAAATAATTCCAGATGATGGAGATGATGTAACTATTGATGCTACACCTTTATCTACTAAATCTCCAACCATTGTTGACTACAAGACCTACAAAGAAGGAAAGAAAAGCTATTTCCAAATTATCAGAGCAGATGGTAAGACTCAGATGTATTTAACTTTTGGAAAGATGCTTAAAAACTTTGACAGAGAAGACTTGGAAGTTTTTTGGAGTATAGTCAAAGCAAGATTTAAGAAGACAGAGCCAGTGAATTACATGGATAATTTCTTACTTCTTAATTTGAAGACCATGTTTGAACATCATGTTGAAGATAATGTATAGAAGAATCAACAAGGATTAGTTAAAGTACTGAACTGGAAGCTTTATGATTCTTGTGGAGTTTATTGTGTAACAATGCAGAACATGCTATATTATATGTTGGTTGAGAAGATCTATCCACTTACAAATTACACACTATATCAGATGTTCAATGCTGTGAAGCTTCAAGTTGATTATGAGTGTGAAATGGCATTTGAGCTTCTTAGATTGGTCAAGAAATAACTTAAGGAGGCGTATTGTCCCTAATGAAGTATTTGTAACAACCTCCTAGTGATTGATGAAGCTTTAATGAAACTTGATGATGATTTTGAAGAAGAATATCAAGTTTAGGGGAGGATTGTTGGGATTAAAAGCCTTCTTGAAGTTACTGCTGCTAAGGTTTGTGTTACTGCTGCTAAGCAAAAGTTAGTGTTGTTCATTAACTTTAATGAAAAATATGCTAAGTAGTTAGTGCTGCTAGTATAAAGTTAGTACTGCTAGTTCACAGTTACTACTGTTAGTATATATTAGTACTGCTAGTATAAAGTTAGTACTGCTAGTGTAAAGTTAGTACTGCTGGTGAAGATTGAAGAAAATATTCTAAGTAGTTACTACTGCTTGTACACAGTTAATGCTGCTGGTGTATAAGTTACTACTGCTGGTGCTAAGTTAATGCTGCTAGTACAAAAGTTACAACTGCTCAAAGATTAAGACTGCTGAAAGAGTTTCTACTGTCAGAAGAGAATGGATAAAGACAGAAGAAAGGATAAAGATTGATTGGAGATCAAGATTACTTACGTGATAAGTATTAGTTATTTATAGAATAGATCATAGAGAATATTCTATATCTTAGGAATATATTGTAAATCGACTAGGACTCCTTGGTGTATAAAAGGAGGTCCTAGGGCATAGAGTTTGATATCATCTTTTGTTTTTGATATCGTTATAGCTTCAAGGTTTTGTAACCCTAATACTAGGAGAGTATTCGTATTATTTGTAATAATAATATTGGAGCTTTTATTGTTGAATTATATTGTCTTGTGTTACTGTTTCATTAAGAATTCTTCTAATATTAAAGATTAGATTTCGCATAAATCTTTAATACATTCACATAAAGTTTCTACTATAGTTGTGTTAGATTTATCTAATATAACTAAACCTTAAACAAGCTTAAGGAATTCGATCTATTGAAGTGAGATCCAACAAGAGGTATCCTACATCCTGGGACAACACACTGAAAACATGTGGATTTTTTTCCTTATGTGCTTATTTGTTGAATTCCTATATTCAAGTAATTTATATTCTAAGATCAAAAAAATATTGCCTTATGTCTCTCTTGTTTAAATTTATAAGTGCTTATGTGTTTATTTTATTTGCTCAATTGATGAGGTGTTATTTTATACACTATTTTGAAGTCATTTAACCCCTTAAATTATGCAAATATGCCCAGATTATGTGCTTAATCATTTGTTTTCAGTATTTTAGCACTTGGATGGCATTTGGAGGAAATACACGTGACTTGGGCTCATTTAGAGAAGAAACAGACGAGATTACGGACCTACACCAAATCCTTGAAGAAGTATTGCTTACAGAACGTGGAGACGGCGTATCTTTGCCGTCGTGATCTAATCAGTGACGGCGTCTGGAATTTTGAGACGGCGTCAGGACGTGGCTGATTTAAAGAGGATCTAGAATCATCCACGTAGCGATGGCGTCAGGACCATAAAGCGACACCGTCGCCACGATATCTCTATATATACAAAACTGATTTTAGGGTTTTAAGTGTGTAACTTTTGAGATAACTTTGTATAACTTAGGGGGACGAACCCTAGTCCTTGTAGCAACTTGTTAGGTCGTTTTTAGGGCCTCAAAACCCCATTGTACTACCTTGGATCTATGTTTTAATTCAAGTAAGGTTATTTATCATTAATCATTCAATATGTCTATGTGTTGTGTGATTGATTTATCTTCTTACTTCCTTTATAACATGCGAGGCTAAGCCCTCCTTTGTATTTGCTTATGATTGCATGAAAGTCAGGTTCTAGATCCTTTTACTGTTGCTTTTTGTTGATGAATGTGCGCATTAGGCCTTAGAAAACCAGCTTTTGTTTGTATCGTTGTTGACACATCTAGGGAAACGCGAGTGCGTAGAAAGAATACCATAAGGTAACAATCTTCATACTACCTTGCCCCTTATGTGGTTGATCCATCTTAAGGTATTTCACACGCATTTAATATACTCTTAGGGGCCTTGTAATAGTCTTCATACTACCTTACTTGTGCTTTGCCTTTACGGAATATTAAATAGATGACGGATTCATGTAATTCGTTCATAACCTAAGAAATACTTACACATTACATCATAAGTGTGACAAGGTAACAAGATTAGGAGAAACAATCTGATAAGTAATGCATGATTAAGTAAATACATTTAATTATCATAAAGTTATCACGAGTATATAAGTTTATCAATTAGTTTAGTTAATAGTTTATCAAACCAACCTCTCAAACCATAGATTTACCTGCTTTCCTATAAATATAAAAATACAAAAATAATCTTCTCTCAACCCCTTGAATTCTGTTAGACCATGATCAAGCCTTCCCAACCTATTTCCCTAGAGAACAATAACAACCCCTGAGTCTTGCCTATACTACTACTACAACGGTTAGGTACTCTGCCTAGGGAGTTATAAAACTTCTTGTTGAAGTCCTACGACGACCGCATCAAGTTTTTGGCGCCGTTGCCTGAGGAATAGTTAGGTTTCGATCATAGTTTAACTTAGTTCTACTCGCTTGAATCCTTTCAAGTGAGACTTTAATTTCCACATATTAGCTTTCTTGTAGTCTATCTTTTCTTTGTGTTAATTGTTTCGTAATCTATTCTCGTCAACCACCATGGGAGACGAGAATCCTATCCGTACTCTTAGAGACTACTCCAAACCTAGCCACGAAGGCTACAGGAATACCATCGAGCTCCCCGTAGGGAACAACGTGGTACCTCTTCGATCCGACACCATCCGATTGGTGCAAAATGGATGCTTATTCCACGGACTTCAGTCCCAGGATCCAAACCAACACCTCAAGGATTTCCTAAAACTTGTGGATTCACTTGACCTTGACGGTGAAAATAGGGAAAGAACACGCCTGCGTTTATTTCAATTTTCCTTTCGCGATCAAGCTAGCAATTGGCTTGAAAGTCTTCTAGCAGGATCCATCACCACATGGGAGGATCTTACTACTCATTTTCTTGCTTAATTCTTTCTACCGGGAAGGACCGCAAAACTTTGCAATGATATCCTAATGTTCCAACAACATCATGGAGAATATCTATCAAAAGCATGAACTCATTTCAAGGACTTACTCCAAAAAGTCCCTCGTCATGGCATCAACCTTTGGCTCCAAGTCCAAATTTTTTATGACTGTGTCAATCTCGTCACAAGACGAACCATTGACCAATCGGCCAGTGGTAAGCTTCGTGACTAAAACGCCAAAGAATCTTGGGTATTATTAGAGGACCTCGCCCTCTATGACAACGAAAGTTAGAACGACCCAAGGGATTTCGCTAAGCCGGTCAAGGCAATCGCTTTGCCTCAAGATGTCCCAAATACATCTGATCGCCATCTAATCGAGCTTGAAAATCAAGTTCAACGCTTGATGGAAGTTCATCTTGCTCCAACGCAACCTACTCAAATGAACAAAATCACTACCTCATGTGAGATATGTAGTGGTCCCCACAACACTCAGTATTGCATGAAAGATCCCGAACAAGCCTTTGTTGAATACACATCCGCACGTACCAACGAAACAGCAAGTAGACCGTTCACTATGAACCAAGGACCAAGAAGGTTTAACGAAGCCATCGATGCTTGGAAGGAAAGTCCAAATTTTAACTAGGCACACGCCCAAACATTCGCAAACCCACGGAATGGCTCACTCTCCACCTACTCGTCTAATTACGAAACGAAGATTAATCGACTTTGACTCTCACCAAGAAAAAAGACTTTACAGCCTAAGAACTCAACTTGGACAACAGCAAGACGACATGATTAGTAAAGTTAATCTTTTATGGAAGACCGTTTCTGAAAAGCTTGATGACACTCCCCTTTGTGACACTGCAGGAAGCCCCACAGTTCAAATGAATTTCACATCTACCGACTACCATACTAAAGAAGAGCTTCGAAGCAAGGGAATCAAAAGTCCATCAAAATTACTCTCCCCAAAATATCTATCTCAATCATCCGTAATCGAACAAAACAAAAATCCCTCATCTCCAAAATGTGTTCACTTCGTTAATTCAATCGTTATTCTAAACAAGGAGAATGAAACTGAGGAAGAGAGTAGTGTTAAACCCAGTAAAACCGAGTACACAAACCGCAAAGAAGTAGATGATACTGATGAAGAAGTTGAAAGCAAAAAAGAAGTCGAGTAGGAAACTGAAGGAGAACCCAGAGAAGAAGAGCAAGATGACCCGGAACACTTCGACACTTTTCCCACTATGAAAGAGTTAAGGTATCATGAGTGGCTTTTGAAAAATCCTCGGCCCCCATGGGTAAAGTCTAAGATTAGAACCGGGAACGTGAATAATGTGAAGTTCTCATGCATGATTGGCCAATTTAATAAAGAGCAAGCCTATCTAGATTTAGAATCACCAATCAAAGTAATGTCCAGGCTTCATTATAACTGAATAATGAGTAATAGGTTGGAACCAAGAAGGAAACCTTCAAAGCCTAAGAAAAACTACAACTTTGTTGGGAGAGTAAAAGGGCTAAAAGTTTTCATTGGGGACTTCACTTACGAATGTGACTTCATGGTGCTCGAAGATACGACTAGAGTCATTGATCATTACCTTGGATCGGTGGTGTTTGGAAAGCCGTTTGTGGAAGCAACCAGGCTTGTCTATAATAAAGAAGAGGGAACAATCGTGTTTGAAAGAGATAAGGAAAAGACCATGTTTAAAATGCCCCACAAAATAGACATGTTCAAACACATAGATTTTGCGGATATAAGCATCGATCGCATTCCTCCTTTCATCGTAGAGAGTGATGATGATAACTGTGAGAAAACCCACTACTCGGACAGCTTAGACTTAGGGCCCGAATTAAAGTATGACGAGTATGTGTGTAGAGGCATTCGAAGTTTGATGGCCGCAAAAGCCAGGAGGAAGAACAAAGGAGGAGTCACGTAAGAACGTGTGACTTCGAGTCTAGCTACAAGACTCGTAAATAAAGAAAAGCGCTTTATGGGAGGCAACCCAATATTTACTTTCCCGCATATTAGGAGTGTCTTGTGTTTTAACTCTTCATTATTTGTTTTATTATGTTTGAATTAGTTGTAATCATGCTTTGTTTGTTTGTAACTTCGTCTTATTTGCAATCAAAGGTATTTTGCAACAAAATAAGTCTAGGGGAAATATCCGGTTTTTAGAACCAAATTCAAACATTTGAAATAAATTGTTTAGATTAATTCGCGTCAGTTTCGAGTCATATGATTGTAATGACTAATTCCAGGTTTTTATGCAGTGCTTTCTTCAGTTTTGACTTATAAAAATTGCGTGCAGAAAATTTATCATTAAAAACAAAAAAGAAATTTTCACAGACGTTGGAGACGGCGTCATGATTTATCTTGATGGCGTCGCGTCTTCAGCTATGTAAAAATTCAAATTTTTTCTAGTATTCCTGAAAAATAAAATATGCAATATTTAAAATCTATAATTCTTTGGTAAACCTGCAGAAAAACCTATGATTATATCATTACTCTCATCCTATCTTTACTGCTTTCGTAAAGTTAAAACCCTAAATTCTTGTTGTATATGAATCTATCCCGCTGATTTTATGCTTGGTGTAGTTGTCTTTGTCTTTGTCTTTGATTACAGATTATATTTGATGAGAAGAAGTTTGGAAGTTCTTAGGAAGTTTTATTAGATAATTCTTGGAGGACGATTTAACTAGTTATCGCATGTTTCTTCTCCATTATTGAGCAAACCAGGGGAGTATTAGTTTCTTTTACTTGTTTTCTTTTCCCTTTATTCATTTTTACGGGTACTTCTATAGAACCTTGAGGACAATGTTCAACTTAAGTGTAGGGGGAAAAATAAGCCTTAGAAACTATTTCTTCATTTGCCATTTACTTGTTCCTCAAAATGATGGGTAATATATCAAAACATAGCATAAAAAGGTAACTTTGACCCAAATTTAAATTTTTTTATGACACATACCAACGAAAACCGAGTATTAATAGCGTCTCATGGATAGGAATGTGTATGACTAGCACAAAAACCCTCAAAATTCCACCCCAAAAATGTGAGGTTCGCCTTTAGATCT
>BQNB010082373.1:0-21629 GCA_026074375.1 Tanacetum coccineum
ATATCAAAACGGGTAGTTTTTAGGGTTTTAATAAAAAACACATAGGTTTGAGGATTCAAAGCTTCAAACAAGAGTTCATATATGATATTAATAGTATTATGAACATTCTAATATAGATTATAAGCTTGTTGAACAAGAACTAAGCTTACTTGAGCTAGAAATGGGTCGAAATGGGGTTTTTGGGTTCGTACGCCTTGTAACGACTTCAAGGGCTCCTTTTTCTTGATTCTTGGCTTCTATTCTCAGCTTAGGGGCTTCAATTGATCCTTCTTGGTCTGAGTTAAGACTCTAGTGTTGTACTTGATGAGTTTTGAGGTGTGTTTGAATGGTTTGCATGGATTCGGCTATTTATAGGGTTGAAACACCCTTGGTGCCCAAGTTTTAGCTATGAAAGGTGTCAAGAGCTGTAGATAGATGACTAATGGAGTCTATAAGGTGAGTGTTGTGAGCTATAAGTATAGATTTGCAAGGTTGAAGGTGAATGAAGGTTTTCGACAATAAGGAGGTGACAAGGAGGTGTCTAGAAGCCTTTGAGCTTAAGGGTGGTGATGGAGTTGCTTATAAGGTGCTAGGGTGGCTGCTAGGTGATGTCATGGTGATGTAAGGGAGGTGCTTGAGGTGCTTGGTTGCTAAAAATGGGTAAAAATGCAAGAAAAGGGGTGTCAGGTTCATTTCATTTCAGGTTAGGGTTTTAGGGTTTTAATTCATGTTATGGTTAGGGTTTAAGATAGTTTAGGGTTTAGGATTAGTGTTAGGATTAAGGTTTAGGGTTTAGTTTTAAGTTTTAGGGCTTAGTTTTAGGTTTCAAGTGAAATTAGGGTTTTAGGGTTTTGTTTAAGGTTTAGGGTTTTAGATTAGGGTTTTAGATGACTTAGGGTTTAAGTTTAGGGTTTAGGAGTCATGCATTAAGTGCTTGTACATTGTGTTAAAGTGGTGGTAAGAAACTAGAATGAATTTGGAGGTAAAATGACCTAGTTTGACTTTCTTGCATTATTGACTTGTACATTGAGCTTTAGAAAGTTATGTATATTAAAATACAGGAAGGTTGACAACTTATAAACCCTTTATAGTTACTTATTACATTCCTATTGGTATTTGCCATGGTAGCAGCTTGTGCTTCCAGAGCTGCAGCAATACCATCAGCAATTAGTTGCCGGATGGCAACCTAAGTCATAGTTGGTGTTTCAGATGTTGATGTTCTCTTGGGAGGCATCTATCAATATATACAAGACAACATAAAATAAGAACCCATAAAATGATATAGTCATATCACAAGTTAAGGTATGAAAATTCTCTTTATAAAATACTTGTGATCATTCTTTGATATTATTACATAATGGAATGGAATAAAAACGAAAAATATTCCCGTGAAAAAGGTTGTACTTAATATAGTAAGTAGATATTACATTGATGAAAATACTAGAAAATTACGGGTTGTTATAGTCTCCCAACCTTACAGAAATCTTGTCCCGAGATTTAGTTGAGTGATGGAGTGATGGTTTGGAAATAGAAGTCCTTAGTTTTTGTAGTCCTTGGTCAGATGACCCACTTTGTTGTAAGTCTGACACTTAACAGTGCAAACTCCTGTGTGATGCAGGGTGCATCTTGTACACAAATAAGTTTTGCCCATGGTTACCTTTGTTCTCAGTTAGGGTGACAGCATAAGTTCTGATAGTTTCTGGCCTTCTATTCTGCTGTTGGTGATAATCATTATTACGGTTGCGATTGTTGTGGTTATTTTGATAATTGTCGTTGTTGTGATTGTTGGAGTGGTTATTGTTGTTGCGATCATTGGGGTAGTTGTTGTTGTCGGTGGTGTTTCTTCTATCCTCAAAATTTCGTTTGTGATCATTGGTTTCTTGTGCAAAATTGTGTTTTATTACCTGCTCCATCAACCTCTGGGTTATGGTAATGGCTTCCTCCAGAGTTTGAGGCTTTGAAGCGGTACCATTTCCTTCAATACTTCCGAGTAATCCCCCGATAAAGACTTCCATAAGCTTCTCGGTGTTTGGGCATAAGACTACTAATTCTTGGAATCTTCTAACGTAAGTTTTGAGATCATTTCCTTTCACAGCCAAGTTGTAAAATTCGTCTTCCATTTTCTTGACTTCAGTTCGAGGCAATACTTACATTCCTATTGGTATTTGCCATGGTAGTAGCTTGTGCTTCCAGAGCTGCGGCAATACCATCAGCAATCAGTTGCCGGATGGCAGCCTTAGTCATAATTGGTGTTTCATATGTTGATGTTCTCTTGGGAGTCATCTATCAATATATACAAGACAACATAGAATAAGAACCCATAAAATGATATAGTCATATCACAAGTTAAGGTATGAAAATTCTCATTATAAAAGACTTGTGATCATTCTTTGATATTACATTGTAGGATATAACAGAACAATTTGATTTAAGACTTCAGAGATAGATACAGAGATAATTAAGTGAGTAGATTCCAATGAGGCTTAGTGTTTCTAGGTACAAAGGTTTGAGAAAATCAGATGGTAAGAGAATCATAGTAATCCCGGATAAAGATATAAGTCATCATACTACAGGATATAGGATAGATAATTTTGACATACACAATTGGTATTATGAAACAACGAGGTATAACGGAATCACCACTGTATAAATAACTTGTCTATATAATTTACATAGCAAAATTTGACAAGTGTCATTATTCATACATCTAGTGGTTGGATTCTAGAAAGTTGTAAACGACACAGATCTAATCTGGTGGTTCTCCCTTGTTGTTTTTGAGTTCTTGGATCTTGTTTAGAAGACTCTTGATGATGAACCTGGATATCCTCAATGATTATTTCCAGAGATGAACATTATAACAAGTATCTGACTCATCAGGTTCCTCGGGGACTGGTTCACTTCCCAGTGGTCGCGGTATGATCCATAATGAGTTATCTAACTCTGCGAAGATAGACTCATCAAAGGGATAGTCTGGTGGTGGTGTAGTTGACCTAACCGGTGATGAAGATCCTACTGATGAAGATGGAGATACTGGAATGGGTGATTCAACAGGAGTCTCAGTGTCTTTAGGTGGTGAAATATCCTCGGGAGGAAAGAAATCTTGGGAATAGTCCGGTGAAGTCGAGGTATAGTTAGGAGCATTTGTAAAGGAAAAAGCATCCTCAACATCGTAATCAGAAGGGATAGAAGGGTGGGTGCATAAAGACATGACTCTATAACAACTCAGTGGAAATAACATAAGTTATTTATATAATAGTATAATAGTTATGTATTATCTGCCATGGAAATTTCTTACACATACTATTCTGGAAACTACAGTGGCACGGAGGACTTTCTTGGATGGAAAAAGTAGTTATAGTTTAGGTTTTACCCTTGTTCTCTATAACCATGAGCTCTGATACCAATCTGTAACACCCCCATTTTTGACATATAGCAGCGAAAGCTAATCTGGGGTATTACTTCATGGATCAACAGACATAATCATAGAAAACGACTCAAAAGAGACGTTTTGGAAAATTTAGTTATCATTCAATATAATCAGAGTTTTACAAAAGCAGGTCCCAACATCTAGAAACATAAAGTTTGAATGATAATAGTTTAGCCATCTTCAAGTCCGTGCCACTATCAGAGTTTTACAAAGGAGGTCCCAAAATCTAGAAACATAAAGTTTGAATGATAACAGTTTAGCCATCTTCAAGTCCGTGCCACTCCATGCCATAGGTTGCTCAATTACCTGAGATAAACATGCTAAAAGGGTCAACACAAAGGTTGAGTGAAATTCATAGGTTTTCAGTTATAATAGTTGAGTACAAGTTTAATAGTGGGTTACGTTGTTATACACCCATAAGTGTAATAATTGCAATGAGTACAATTATTATGGAAAACAGTATTATCATGGAAAACAGTATTATCATGGAAAACAGTATTATTGCCCTAAGCTCATGAATCACATATTTTAATAGAACCGGGAGCCTCTATCCGAAGACATACTAGGAGCTACTACCCAAAGAGATACTGGGAGCTACTACCCAAAGAGATACTGGGAGCTATTACCCAAAGAGAGACTGGGATGTCTTATGGGAAAATGGAGGTAACTTAGGCAATAATATATCAGGATAGCATATAGTTGGAAAAACACTTGTATTCATAGTTTATAGCATGAATCCCCCACGGGATTTAGAAAACATATAAAGATGGGACTATTCACAGTGATGGAACCATATCATATATCAAAATCACTTGTGTTTAATTTGTATAAAACAAGCATGTATCCCCCTCGCGGGTTTATAAAACATGTAAATAAGTAAAGGCGAGGCTATGAACTTCACTAAGTCTTTGAAAAGTAATCACATTGTTATAAAATAAACGAGTATGTAAAAGAGTTTGTGAACAAGCATGTATCCCCCTCGCGGGTTTATAAAACATTCAAAAGATTGAAATGCGAGGCTATGGACTCACAATATCGGTTTTAAGTACTTGTGTATATTAAAAACAATTGAGCATGTATCCCCCTCGCAGGTTTATAAAACATTCAAAAGATTGAAATGCGAGGCTATGAACATGTATCCCCCTCGCGGGTTTATAAAACATTCAAAAGATTGAAATGCGAGGCTATGAACTCACAATATTAGTTTTAAGTACTTGTGTATATTAAAAACAATTGAGCATGTATCCCCCTCGCGGGTTTATAAAACATTCAAAAGATTGAAATGCGAGGCTATGAACTCACCTTAATAGTATCGGGAAATCTGATTGATGGAAAAAGTATAATAGGTGAAAGAACGGCTTCGCCACGCAACCTAGGGTAATATGTCAAGTCTTAGTGTGATGGTTTATGTTTCGTACATGTTTGATTTATCAATTTATGGAAACATTGTATCACTGTTCGGGCTATCATAATCAGAGGCCATGTAGTATTGTTTGAGGAGCCAAGGCACTTTAAATCGTAAACCCAGCAAACTTGTCAAAACAAATACTCAAATAGAACCCCTCACATGATACTCCCTAGTAATGTGATACGATAAGATTTTAAGTTTCTTCAAAAGCTAGTCGGTGATAAATTACGTTAAATATATAACGTAATTGATTTATAATGCGTCGATCGATGATTAATAACGATTAATGTGTCGGGTTTTGATAAAATCGAGTTTTATAATATTAATATATATTTTTATAATTTGTATAAAAATATTATATTTTATATTTTTAAGAATACAAAAATGGCAATATATACCCTTGGTTTATAAACTTTTACAAATTTAGTCCTTTATGTATAAAGTATATATAATTTAAACCTTTAACTTTGAAACTTGGCAAGATAGGTCCTTATAGTTATAACTTTAGGAAAATGACATTTTCAGCCCCTTTAGTTATAATTTTCAAAAAGTTATGATATATACCCCTTGCATGGAAATAATTTACAAATCAAGTCCAAAAAGCCATGCAAGCTTATTTTAGGATTCCAAATGATATTTGCAGGTTATAACTTATTAGAATAAGCAAAAATAAGATGTTATAACGTAACAAAAGTTTAGAAAAAGGATTCGTTAGCTAATAAATCAAAATGGGTCATTTTTAAGGTTTTAATAAAAAATACATGGGTTTGAGGATTCAAAGCTTCAAACAAGAGTTCATATATGATCTTGAGAGTATTATGAACATTCTAGTACATATTATAAGCTTATTGAACAAATTCGTATGCCTAGTAACGACTTCAAGGGCTCCTTTTTCTTGATTCTTGGCTTCTATTATGAGCTTAGGGACTTCACTTGATCCTTATTGGTCTGAGTTAAGACTGCATTATTGTACTTGATGAGTTTTGAGGTGTGTTTGAATGGTTTGCATGGATTCAACTATTTATAGGGTTGAAACACCCTTGGTGCCCACGTTTTAGCTATGAAAGGTGTCAAGAGCTATAGATAGATGACTAATGGAGTCAATAGGGTGAGTTTTGTAAGCTAGAAGTGTAGATTTGCAAGGTGGAAGGTGTATGAGGGTTTTCAGCTATAAGGATGTGACAAGGAGGTATCTAGAAGCCTTGGAGCTTAAGGGTGGTGATGGAGGTACTTGTAAGGTGCTAGGGTGGCTGCTAGGTGATGTCATGGTGATGCAAGGGAGGTGCTTAAGGTGCTTGGTTGGTAAAAATGGTTAAAAATGCAAGAAAAGGGGTGTTGGGTTCATTTCATTTCGGGTTAGGGTTTTAGGGTTTTAATTTATGTTATGGTGAGGGTTTAAGATAGTTTAGGGTTTAGGATTAGTGTTAGGATTAAGGTTTAGGGTTTAGTTTTAAGTTTTAGGGTTTAGTTTTAAGTCAACTAGAACTTCCAAAGGCACTTCCAAATCTCAACCAAAATCTACTGGCAAGTCTGCGCAAGCAGAGGAGATAGGGTTTTAGGCTGGAGATACTCAAGGGCCACAAAATCTTGGAGAAGACACGGGTAACATTGATGAACCACCCGTTGTTAATGTTGATATAAAGGATTGGTTTAAGAAACCGGAAAGACCTCCTACTCCAGATCCTCATTGGAATAAAGGTAAATCAGTTAAGAATAAGCCTACTCAAAAATGGCTTAGTGACCTGGCAAAAGAAGAAAAACCTTCAAGAACATTTGATGATTTGATGAGCACTCCGATAGACTTCAACGTATTTGTCATGAACTGCCTGCAGAATAGTGAACTCACACAAGACATTCTGGTAGGACCGGCTTACAACATTCTCAAAGGCACGTGTAGAAGTTATGTCGAGCTCGATTATAATATGGAAGAATGTTACAAAGAATTGACAAATCAACTAGACTGGAACAACCCTAAAGGTGATAGATATCCATTCGACTTGAGCAAACCACTACCTCAGGTTATGTCAGGAAATCGTCAAATCATCTCGGTTGATTACTTCTTCAATAATGACTTGGCATACTTGCAAGGAGAAAGCACCGACAGAACATATATGAATTCATTGACTAAGAGAAAGGTTGCCAAGTATGATTTACCTGGAATTGAAGATATGGTACCCAACTTGTGAAGTCACGTAAAAGTAGCTTATGACAATCATGCTCTTTTAGGCACTTCACATTGGGGTTCCAAAAGATAAAGCTTCTACGGATATGCTTCCATCAGGGAGTCCAAACATGATGTGTGCTCCACTAAAAGAATTCTTGCAGTGAAAAATGTCAAAGTTAAAGAATGGTATGGTTATGGTCATCTTGAGGAGATTAAAGTTTGAAGATCCGATCAGCAACTATACAAGTTTATGGAAGGTGACTTTCCACGACTTCATCTACATGACATCGAGGATATGTTAATCCTCCTTATTCAGAACAGACTATTCAAACTTAAAGGTGATGTCATTGTGCACTTGGCTACAACATTACGTATGTTCACAAGACGTATCATGATCCAGAAGAGAGTGGAAGACCTTCAACTTGGTGTCAAAAGCTACCAGAAAAAGCTCAACATCTCTAGACCAATTACGCACAAGGCTAGAATCACTAATCTCAAACCATATTCTGCATACTATAACCCTTAAGGCTTCATATATGTAGACAAGTTGGGAAGAAACAGACTGATGTGTTCTTACGAGCTCTACAAGTTCAGTGACGGTACACTCATATCTTTCCATGATACTCTCAAAGACATGGCCAACAATTTGGAGATGGGGTATACAAGTATCATGCCAAGAAGGAGAGGGAGTAGCTTGGACAAGAAAAGGTCTCACATCATGATAAAGGATATTGATCATCAATTGCTAGATAGAAGGTTGATGAGAAGCTTGGAAAAGTTTGTTGGTGATAGGGAATACGGGGAAGACCTTTAACTGCTTTCGCGGACAATATGACTCTGTCATATCTTGTTCTAATCTTTAAAGGTCATTCTCTCGTATATATAAATCTTGTGAATATGTAAATATGTAGTGTAAGACTATTAAAATAGGCATATATAGTGTTTGAGTACGATTTTTCAAGAATTTCTTAGTAAATTCAAAAAAATTCAAGTTAACGTACTCAAACACTATATAATACCCTTATAAATTGAGGGGAGCATTAAAATGTTCCTAACAAGGCTTATTATATATAATCAGAACATTTTTTCTCCCTAAATAATTTTTATACATATTTGATTCAATTGATATCCAAAATATTAAGAGATTTGACATTTTTTGATAAGGGGGAAATGATTATAATATATATAACTTGTAAAATGTGATCTGAATTACTCTAGTGCAGCTTCTTCCTCATATGTGAAAAACAATTCCGGTTATTGATGTACATATGCAGGGGGAGCAATTTTGAAAGTTAAAAACGATCAAGGTACTAAAATGTTTTGATTTATATCATAAAGTACTTTGATTGATGTTTTTCAAATGGTTTTAAGGCTGAGAACAATACCAAAAGAACGACCATGTATTTAATTAATTAGAGTTATAAGGTGGTTAGGTATAGGTGTTCGTTCCCACGATCTAGTCAGAACCGGAGGGATCTACCCAGGGACATTCCATTAGTTAGAATAGAAGTCCTTAGGCATGATAAAAAAGAGAAAAAGTAAAAAAAGGGAATAATGCGGACTAAGACAGAGCTAACACTAGAACAAACCTAACAAGTTGTTAGTGATGAAGTCTTGGTAAACATTGAAGGGGTTGAAGAATGAAAAAGAAAAAGTTAAGAAAAAAGGTGAAAAGAAAGAAGCTATCCTTACACTTAGGCAGAAACTGGGTTAATACATATGTGATCAGAAACACCTAAGCTATTTTCTAGTATTGAAGATAGTCATCATGGACCCAGTGATGCGATGCACAACCCTCCCCAGCCACTCAAGGTCTCTCAAAAGACTATTGTTTCATTTCTCATAGAGATTACACTCATTTCTATCGACTTTCTCACTCTGAGTTAGTTGGTATTGAAAAGGTGGCAGTCCGCTCCAGCCTTCGATTACTAAAACTAAAAGTGCACTATCGAGTCTAGAGCCAAAAGAGATCATCCATAAATCTCACTAGGATACAATTCTAATATATTTGTTGCTTACACACTGTGAAAACAAGTAATATCTTAAGAGTCCTATGAATTATCCTTGTGATATTGCCAGAGCATCAGAGTGATACTAAAGTATTCACAATGACGATGGAAATCCTTCCAGAGCCAACATCAAACAAGCTCTGCGGTAGGTGACTTGTGAGATTCTATATGGATCAAAATGGATATCGATTTGATCCAGGTTATGAATTGAAGATTGATGAATTTTGAAATGCATAAAACTCTCGATGTGTCACAAAATCAGTTTAGCAAGTGACACGTCGATTGATTTTCAAATCAATTTTTGTTTCAATCGGTGAGACTTTGTCTTACTGGTTCACTCATACCGTGTTTTCTGCTTTGAGACGCTCCAGTACAGAGAACGGCTAGTGCACCTGTGAAACCCTGTCAAGGAGATTCTTCGGAATTATACCTGATTACAGGCAGTATTTATACTGATCAACGGGGAACTGTGGTTATTGAAACCATATTCGACGAAGTGACAAAGACACTTTCATCCATACATGTTTATTATCACTAACCCATTCATGTAGGTAATCCCGATGGTGTCAGTAGCTTGTTCAAGACAAGTCAATATTCATAGCTACATGCTCATACTCAATGTTAGGTTATCATTTCATCAGCAACTCATACAAAATAAAGAGAAAACAACTTAGAGAGAGAAAGAACTAGAGAGAGAAACAAAAGAAAGCCAATGGTCACTTCCACTTTAAGAAAATGAGAAGGAACACACTCCTAACATGCTAGGAGGGTTGTATATATAGTACAAGAGACTTGGACTCCTAATGGAGTCGTTTGGGCTTTTATTTGGCTGAACCTAATACCAATGGACTTAAAGCCCGACACTTAGGCCCATTTATCTTAAATGAATTCCCGTAAACTATGTTTTCCTATACAAGGCTCGGGAATATTAATGACCATCACTTTATATAAAATCACAGCTAACAATCTCCCCCAAGGGGTGGTCATTAAATTATGGATCACTTCTTGTGACGTCTTGAGTCTTGGAGCCTTGTATTCTTGGGAATCCTTTTTAAGATACTTTTGCATGCTTATGATCTTGGATCTTGATCTTTAACTTGATATCTTTTGACAAAATACTTATATCACGGTCTTTGTCTTTGATTTATCTTAACTATTGAGATCTCTAAATCTTTATCCTTGAATCTTTATGCCGCCTTGTGATCTTGTGTCTCTACCCTCATGCTCAAGGTATTGAAAGCTTGCTAACAATCTCCCTTAACATTTCTTTAACATGATTACTTGTACCACATGATGGAAGGAGTAGTACTTGATCCACTTGTAAGATATATCTTTGTTAATGCCCAACAATCTTGTCGATAATGTTCTTTTTAAGGAAGTTCTTGCACATCAGAGATTGCGAAAGACTTTGACACATGTACTTGAGCTTTCATCATGTATTTATCTTTGTCTATTGAGCATGAGGTGGTGAATCTTGACTCTGATGGAATGAGGTTGTAACGCCGTCACTTTTACCTGAAAATTGATGTTAGTGATAAACAGCAGAGACAGACGAATATGGCTTTGTCATTCATCTTAAGTTCGGTTACATTAACCTCTGGTTTTGTGAGGACCATTTTACAATATAAATACTGTACCTGTGATCAGGTAGGTTCAATTTAGAAGAACCTCCTTGACAGGGTTTCCAGCTTAAAGTATTAGATCCTCTAACGCAATTGCATTAGATTCACCGTACTTGCTTGTTCTCATTACCAAAACATCTCAAAGCAGACAACACGATAAGAGTGAATCAGATAGTTACTATCTTTCTGATTGAGTTGTCAATTCATATACTGGACCAAAATTGATATCTAGTTGACACAAGCTTGATTCATTTAGAATTTCGCAAGTCACCTACCGCAGAGCTGTTTGATGTTGACTCTGGAAGGATTTCCATTCATCACTGTGAGTACTAAAGAGTATCACTCTGAATATTCTGGCAATTATCACAAGGATAATGCGTAGGACTCTTTTATACCAAATGTGGTATAATGATGTACGACATTTTGTATATTGGAATTTTTGTCCTAGTGAGAATTTTGATGGATGTTGTTGGATCTAGTCTCTATAAGTGCACATTTGTTATTTGGTAATCAGAGGCTGGAGCGGACTGCCACCTTTTCAATATCAACGATCTCAGAATGAGAAAGTCGATATAAACTTGTTGATCTCTGTGAGAAATGAAACAAACTCTTTTAAGAGAAGCTTGAGTAGCTGGGATGGGTTGTGCCTTGCATCACTAGGTCCATGATGACTTGACTTCAATATCAGAATTATCATTGTGATTACTGATAGATTACGCATTGACCCGGTTTCTACCTAAGGTTGTATGGAGGGCTTCTTTCTTTTCACCCTTTATCCTTACAATTCTTTTTAATTCTTTAACCCCTTCAATGTTAAACCAACGCGTCCTCATTATCACCTTGTTGGGTTTGTTCCAGTGATAACTCATGCCTTGGATAACATTCTTCCCGATCTCACTTTACTCCTTTTTTTAATCATACCTAGGACTTCTACTCTATCTAATGGAGTGTTCATGGGTAGATCCCTCTGGTTCTGGCTAGATCATGGAACGAATATATCTAACCTTAACCGCCTTATAACTCCTTGAGAGACAATAGTTGGTCGGTCTTTGGATATTGCCATGAGGATCCATAAAACCATTTGAAAAAAAATCAATCAACGTGTCTGAGAAATCATTTATGACACATTGAGAGTTTTTAGAGTTACCAAAAAGCTCCCCTACACATATGCACCATATTATGAAAGAGTTTTGCACATGCGAGGTTTGGGAACGCACTTATAGATTGAAAATCGTATCCATATTAAGCTTATTGATCACATTTTAATCACTATTCTCCCCCTCAAAAATTGCATATGTAGTGACAATTTTTGAAATATTAGTGAATTAAAAAACAAGTTAATGTTCGATAATTCACATGAGTCTAACTAAGTCTTGGGAGAATATAAGAGCATGCATAATGAGTCTTATTATTATACTTCCCCTCAATAAAAGATTAGAGTGAAAACTTAGAGTGAGAGTTTGTTGAGCACACAATTTTAAAAGAATTTGATTTTTTTTAGAATATCTTGAAATATTGTGCTCAACAAGAAAATAATTTTATATTTATTTTATTAATTATCATTTCCTTGGTGCTTCTCCTAAGCATTCACAAACTTTGAATGTTTGTATGACAATGCTCAAGACTGAGAATATATGAACTTCTCGTTGTTTAGGATAAATGTACACAAATGAACATTTTCCTTTCTTTAGAGACCGAGTCCTAAGCTGACATTTACTTAGATGTCGTAGAGAGAAATTTTTTGAAGAGATATGTTTTGAAAGCATTTGAAACTCTCGCTCAAACTTCATTTATACACCCGTGTTAATATTAATCAACATTTCTAGGTGCGTAAATGTTATCGATTTAGGAGAGACATGTCGAAGAAGATTATTTTTGGTATTTTTGAAATTTTTTGATTTGGTATTTTGCTTTTATAGGTTTTATATTTTTATATTTTATTTTTCTTGGTTTTATATTTTTGTATTTTGTTTTTCTGATAAATATATACAATGAATTACTATAATTTTACAAGACGTTCGAGCTCATGTGGAGACAAACTGCGCATACCAAGTGGAAGAACCTCATAATAAAACCTATCCACTGAAAGGTCTTTGGTAAAGAGTTCGGCCAGTTGGTAATCAGTCTTGACAAAATACAGTTCAATGGTACCCTTTTCCACGTGCTCCTTTATGAAATGGTAGCGGACAACGATGCGTTTGTTTTTTGAGTGTTGGACCGGGTTACATGATATGGCTATGGAGGATTTTGAATCACAATAGATAGGAATCTTGTTGAAATGAAAGCCATAATCCGTTTAGTGTCCGCATCCAAAGGACTTAGGTACAACAAGTGGATAGAGATACATAATCTGCTTCCGCGGTTGACAGTGCCATATAATCTTGCTTTTTCGAGGACCAGCCCACCAGCTTTTTGCCTAAGAATTAAGTTCTACCAGAAGTACTCTTGAAGGTGTCTTTACATCCCGCATAATCAACATCTGAAAATCCAGTTAGTTCAAAACCAGAGTCCTTCGTATACCAGAGACTCATGTTAACGGTTCCTCAAAGATAACGAAAGATCCTTTTAATCTCCATGAGGTGCTTCTCGGTTGGCTTAGCCTGGTACCGAGCACATAAACAAGTAGCATGTAGAATGTCCGGTCTACTTGAAGTAAGATACATTAGGGCACCAATCATGCTATGATATTTCGTTGCATCAACTAGAGTCCCATTCTTGTCAAGGTCAAGCTTGTCTTTGATCTCCATTGGAGTTCTAACAGGATCAAAAGTTTCCATTCCATATTTTTTAAGGATTTCTAACACGTAGTTGGACTGGTTTATGAAGATGCCACGAGGGGATTGGTTAACTTGTAAACCAAGGAAAAACGTCATTTCCCCCATCATTGACATTTCGAAGAGGCTTTTCATAAGGTCAAAAAATAATTAAGTATACCCAGGGTTTGTTGAACTAAAGATAATATAATCTACATAGACCTGTACCACTAAGATGTCATCGTTGAAGCATCTTATAAACATCCTTGGATCAATGGTGCCTTTGAAGAAGTGATTCTATAGGAGAAACTTTAACAATTCGTCATACCATGCCCTTGGTGCTTGCTTTAACCCATAGAGAGCCTTCTTTAACTTGTAGACATGACTTGCATGACCGACATCGATGAAACCTTCAGGTTGACACACGTACACGTCTTCTTTTAACGTACCATGCAAGAAAGCAGTTTTCACCATTTGAAACACGATGAATGATTTGTGTGCATCATATGCCAAAAATATCCTGATAGCATCCATTCTAGCAACTGGAGCGAAGGATTCTTTGAAATCTATTCCTTCCTCTTGGCGGTACCCTCTCACAACCAGACGAGTCTTATTTCTAATGATCGTATTCTCTTCATTGTGATTGTTCTTCAATAGCCATTTCAAAGTAAGGGGTTTTATGTTGTCTGGAACATGAACTAACACCCATACATCAAGCCTTTTGAACTAGAAAAGCTCTTCTTTCATTGATTCAATCCATGCGGGGTCAGTCATTGCCTCTTTGACATTTCTTGGTTCCATAGTGCTCACAGTTAATGCATACATGAACATGTCACCATCTGTTCAAAGTTGGTTTCTTGTCAAAACTAGTCATGAGGGTTCTCATATTACTTGTTTTAGAGGGTGATCCTTAGTCCATAAATATTTGTGAGGGTAAGGTTGATAAAACGTATGCATGTTCAATGGATCCACATATTGTGAAGATGATGATTTAGCAGCACTTGTGGATGGAGGATCAAATGGATTTACAAACGTATTTCCATTGAGGATAGCATTTGGAACATTAGCAACAACTATTTCGGGCTGGAGTGAAGCTTGATTATCTTGTTGCTAAACATGTTGTTGTTATAGTTTAAGCTCGTCAACATCTTGTGACGTGTTTGGAATATTTGTAGCTTGAGAGGATGAATTTGTTGGTGTTGGTACGGTGTCTGCTATTGTTGTAGATGTCATTGGAGTCTGAAGAACTTGAGGTGCTTGAGTAGCCACAGTTCTTGTAGTAGCTGACGGTTGACCACCAATGTAATCATCATACATAGCTTTGAACAGTAAATCCAATTCACGTTCAATTGGTTGTTGAGTTTTTATTATTGACAGAGCATAAGTAAGTGTTAGCCTTAATTATATTAAGTCAAACAAGAATGTTATCGGTCTTAGAAAGTCAAACTAGGTCTTGTATTGTAATAGGCTAGTCGGGTTCAACGGGCTTGGATTGTAATCTAATATTGTCCGTGTTTCGGGCTCAAAGCCCAAGTTAAACCAAGCCCGACCCGTTTAGAAAGCCCAAGTGCCAAGCTAGCAAGGTATGTGTATAAATATCCCTTCACCACACTTAGTGAAGGGTGTTGGTTACATTTTCTCACACATTTGTAACTCACCATTCTCTCTAATCTAGTTGTTTCTCTCTCTACTTTCTCTCTCTAAGATTTCTTCTTATTTCTTGCTTATTGGTGCTTATTAATAAGTTGTGTTTGGATTATATCGTGGGATAACATGTGGTATCACTCGCCAAGGGGTGTTTAGTGTGTTGAATTCGTGGCTTGTTAGTTGTTCTTGTTTTGGTTCGACTAGAAACACAAGAAATACCATGGTTTGATTTTATTTCGTGGCTTATGTTGTTCAAGTATGGTACTTTCGTGCTTAGAACAAGTCCTTGCATCGTCTATTGAGCTTCTACAACTTATTTCGTGGCCTAGATAAAAGATTGAAGAATTTTTCTTGGTTGCGTTTTGGTTATTATCAAGTAATTCTTGGTTGCGTTTTGGTTAGAAAAGCATTGCGTTTTGTGTATAAAGACAAAGAAAAGTACGGCCTGAAAGCGACTTGTGGTCCAACTTGTACTTGTTGCGTTTTGTTTCTTTTCAGGTTGCGTTTTGGTATTCGAAGACCCATTGCGTTTTGCCTCCAAGAAGTACTTGCGTTTTGTGTACTGCGTTTTGTCACAAGTTGAAGACCCTCAATGCGTTTTGACTAAGAGAAACTCTGCCCAATTAATTTCTTGATTGCGTTTTGCCTCAAGAGTTGATTGCGTTTTGATTAGATTCATTGCGTTTTGATCAGACTCGTTGCGTTTTGATTAGATTCGTTGTGTTTTGCTCAGACTCGTTGCGTTTTGATCATACTCGTTGCGTTTTGCTCATAAAGTCACTGCGTTTTGCTTCAAAGACACATTGCGTTTTGCTCATAAAGTCACTGAGTTTTGCTACGATCAAGTGTTGCGTTTTGCTCATTGAGGTTTGCCCAAGATTCTTGCGTTTTGCTTAAAGACATCGTTGCGTTTTGTCTAAAGAAGACTGCGTTTTGTCCATTGAAAACCCATGTTTCGATCCGCGCATCAGGTGGTATTTGACCGAATTTGGGAATCTATTAATCACCGTTTAATCAAAACATCACATCAAGACAAACAAACTTCAAGGACTTTAATTCGGACTTCAAGGACAATTAATCAACAAACTTTAACAACAACAGTTAACTTTTTACGGTTTCCTCTCGATTTTGTAAAATCCCGCGAAAGAACTCAATTTCTCGGTTTAAATCTTTGACTTGTAAAATCCCGTGGAAATTAATTACTTTCACTTAATCACACAATTTAATCACCACTTCATAACACTTAAGATCCGATATCCATTCACTTCATCAAAATGTCAAATTCAAATACCAATTTGCAAACTCAATCATCAAATGCTCTTCATAATGCTATCATGGAAGCGGGTAGCAAAGATCGTCCACCAATGTTAGCACCGGGTAATTATGTTCAGTGGAAATCCAGAATCAAGAGATACATTGACACTAAACCTAACAGTGAACTCATCCACCATTGTCTCCAAAATCCACCATACACGTATCAATGGGCTGAGAAAATAGTTCCAGTTGCTGAAGGTAGTTCTGAAACAACTACAGAGAGGTATATGGAGAACTATAAGAATGTTTCACAAGACATACGAGATCAACTGAATGCTGAAGCTGAAGCCGTTCAGATCATACTCACAGGGATAGATAACGATATCTACTCCACAGTTGATGCTTGTCCGAATGCATGTGAAATGTGGAAAGCCATTGAAAGGTTGAAACAAGGTGAATCAATCAATGTTCAAGATCTTGAAACCAATTTATATTAGGAGTTTGGAAAATTCACATCACGATGTGAATCACTTGAATGTTATACTCACAGGGGTTTTACAAGATGATGAATGAGCTTGTCAGAAATCAGTGTCATGTTACAAATCATCAAGTGAATGTCCAGTTCTTACTTCAACTACAACCAGAATGGCAACGTTATTGTGTCAATTGTAAGCAGGTCAAGAGCTGAATACTGTTCCTATTCACAAGCTTTATGACATTCTGACAGCAACACCAGAATGAGTCAAGAGATAGGAAAGAACTGAAAGACTAGCACGTACTGCTAATCCACTTGCACTTGTTGCTCAACAACAACCAGTTTACCATCATCAAAACCATCCTACTCAAAACACTCAATATTCCTCCACCAGATCGCAACAGTCTACCAGAAACAGAGGAAAAGCAATTGTTACCTCTTCTGCTCCTACTTATGATCCAGAACCTGCTACGGTTACTGAAGATGAGGAAATGTCAAAGGAAAAGGAGATTGACAAACTCATGGCTTTAATTTCTCTCTCGTTCAAGAAAATCTACAAACCTACCAACAACAACCTTCGAACTTCATCAAACACTAGTCGAGCTAATCAAGATAATTCTCCAAGAATCAATAGAGGCACTGGGTATGATAATCAGAGGGCAGTTAATGTTGCTGGGGCTAGGGAAAATGTAGGTACTCCGGTAGTGCAGAAGTCTGGGATTCAGTGTTACAACTGCAAGGAATATGGGCATGTATCAAGGGAATGTCAGAAACCAAAACGAGTAAAGGATGCAGCTTATCACAAGGAAAAGATGTTATTGTGTAAACAAGAGGAAGCTGGGGTTCAGTTGAATGCAGAACAAGCTGATTGGAAGGATGATACTGATGATGAGTCTGATGATCAGGAATTGGAAGCACATTATATGTACATGGCACAACTTCAAGAGGTTACTCCAGATCCAGTTGACAATTCTGGACCAATCTTTGATGATGAGCCAATGCATAAGCTCGTAGAGATCATTCTATTCATCGTCGACTCTGGGTGCTCAAAGCACATGACCGGAAATCTCAAACTTCTAACTAATTTTGTGGAGAAATTTCTGGGAACGGTGAAGTTTGGAAATGATCAAATTGCACCAATTCTTGGCTATGGAGATCTGGTTCAAGGAACTATTACCATCAAACGGGTTTATTACGTCGAAGGGCTTAATCACAATTTATTCTCCGTTGGTCAATTCTGTGATGCGGATTTGGAAGTTGCTTTTCGGAAGTCTACATGTTATATCCGTGATTTGAAGGGAAATGATCTTCTCACAGGTTCTCGTGGCACAGATTTGTATTCCATTGAATCATCAAATAACCATTTCAAAGAAGCAAACAATGAACTGTCCAAGACTAATCAGTTGATGTTTAAAGACCTTAAGAAGTTCCAAGCGGAACTTGATAAGTATAAGGATGTGAATTATGCGTCAAAGGTGGAAATTGATTGTGCAAAAGCTAAAGGGGATTTAATGTCATACAAAATTGATTTTGAAAAGTCATCTAAGCTATATCTCAACAAATAAATGATTTTAAATCAAACGATTTCGAATATGAAAAAGGAGCTTTGTGCACATCAAGAAACAATCTCCATAATGTCACAAGAAAAAGAGGCTCAGATTAAGCTTTACAAAACTTATGAAGACAAAGAACTTGATAAGGTCATTGCTTTAAGAAACAAAGTCAAGGTTTTGAATGATATTGTATATAAAACCGGCCAATCTGTTCAAACAATGAATATGCTTAATCGTAATTGTAAAACGAGTTTTGCAAAACCTGAGTTCCTCAAGAAAGCTCAAAGAGCGAATCCTCGTCTGTATGATATAGGTTGCTATAATGATAATCTTGCGTTAATGTTAGCCCCTGATTCTGACGAAACGATTCATCTTGACAAAGAACGTCGATCAAAATTAAGCGATTTAATCAGACCGTTTGATTATGATCAGTTGAATAATCTTTATGATTTGTTCGTTCCACAATGGGAAAAGTCGGCTGAACAACACTATTTTCCAAAAACGTCAAAGATGAGTCATACATCTTCTAATAAGGAATTTTCCAAAGAGTCTTTTCATAAACAAACAACTTTGTTAGAAAAACGAATGGATGAATCCATTCCTTGGGATCAAAAGTGTAAAAGCTCTAAAGAACTTTTCAAGATTAAAAAGAGTGTTGACACGATTTTTGACGGAGTGGAACATTGCAAACAAACAATCGCCAAAAGAACATATTTTGGTAACATCGATCCTTTCATTCAAAACACAATAGAAGGAAATTTTGGCCCCCAAATTAGCAGACTTAATGCGGACTTGTGTTTGAACGAGGAAATGGTTGCTGATTTGAGATACTTTAATTCTCTTAAACATGAAGTAGACACTCTTAAATCTCAACTGGAAACTCAAAAAACACAGTTTTTGAATGAAATCGACCGACTTTCAAGGGAATATTACTATGCTGATCACATGAATGCAATACTTGGTGTGTACACTGATCTGGATGAATTTACTAATTTGCAATGTGATTACGTAGAAACCTGGGAAAAATGTGAACATCTTGAAAAAGAGCTTTCAAAAAGTAGAACAATGTCAAAGAGTTTTGAAGCACTTCAGAAACATGCGATTAATCTTGAACTTGATTTACAACAGTGTAAAGAAAAGATAAAAAATGACAAATCTTTCAAAGAAAATCAGTCAAACGTATTTCTGAAAGAACGTGAACAGTATTTTGAAATTCAAGACTTGAAAGCTCAATTACAAGACAAAGGAATTGCAATAAGTGAGTTGAAAAAACTCATAGAAAAGATGAAAGGAAAATCTGTGGAAACTAAGTTTGAAAAATCATCGGTTATTCGACAACCGAATGCTTTTAAAAGTCAAAGACAATCCATTTTAGGTAAACCAGCTATTTTTTCAGATTCTCTTGCAAAGAAAGATTTCTCAAAGTCAAAGCCAGTTACCACACAAAATGTGTCTAATGATTTTTCAAAACCAGTCACTGCACAGATTTTGCCTCAGGATAATTGTACCATTGTCCAGACCACAAATGTATTGCACCAGGAATGGATAAGTGCACACAAAGCCTAATCAAACTAGAACACCTCAGTTGCATCAAGACATTAGGAAAACTAACAAACGCGTGTCTTTCTCTACAGGAGTAATTCCCACTACTAGTGTTAGCAGACCACAGCTTAAGAGCAATCATATTGGAACGATATAAGAGTCATGTCTAACAATAGTCAAGGGAAGAAGCAAGAAGTAGAAGACCACCGTAGGAAGTTTAAGTTTTCAAATAATAAAACGTCTGTAACTGCGTGTAATGACAGTTTGAATGCTAAGACCTCGAATGTTAACTTTGTCTGTGTTACTTGTGGAAAGTGTGTGCTGAATGACAATCATGATTTGTGTGTTCTACATTATATCAATGGCGTGAATTCTAGGACTAGGCAACCAATGGCTGTGCCTATTAGAACTAGCAAACCCAAGAAGAATGTGAACCAATCTGTTGCAACATCCAGTAAGAAAACCGTTGCAACAGACTCCACTGTCAAGAAATCTAGAAACATCACTAGGAAGTTATATGAGCAAGTTAGTAAGACATGCAGTTGGTGGTATCCTAAGTATACTCCACCCGGATATAATTGGAAACCTAAGTCTCAAAAAGGAAATGTTAACCCAAACATTAGTATGCCTCTAGGAAATGCATCTAGAACTGCTAATATTTTGGAACATAAGACTCCTAGGTGTTCCACTGTGTCCAATACTTCTAATTCTTTTGCAGCTCGTCGAGATAGTTCTATTCATCGTAGACTCTGGGTGCTCAAAGCACATGACCGGAAATCTCAAACTTCTAACTAATTTTGTGGAGAAATTTCTCGGAACGGTCAAGTTTGGAAATGATCAAATTGCACCAATTCTTGGTTATGGAGATCTGGTTCAAGGAACTATTACCATCAAATGGGTTTATTACGTCGAAGGGCTTAATCACAATTTATTCTCTGTTGGTCAATTCTATGATGCGGATTTGGAAGTTGCTTTTTAGAAGTCTACATGTTATATCCGTGATTTGAAGGGAAATGATCTTCTCATAGGTTCTCGTGGCACAGATTTGTATTCAATTTCTCTGTAAGACTCAACAACTCCCAATCCAATTTGATTAATGGCTAAAGCAACAGCATCTCAAGCATGGTTATGGCATCGACGTCTATCTCATTTAAACTTCGTCACCATTAACTTACTTTCAAAGAATAATATTGTGAATGGCCTTCCAAAGCTGAAATTCGTCAAAGATCATCTATGTTCTTCTTGTGAACTGGGGAAAGCAAAAAGAAAGTCTTTTCACACTAAGACTACCCCGAGCTGAAAAAGACGATTACAACTTCTACACATAGACTTATGTGGTCCCATGCGGGTAGAAAGCATTAATGGAAAGAAGTATGTTCTCGTAATTGTTGATGACTACTCCCGATATACTTGGACTCACTTCTTGAGGTCCAAAGACGAAACACCTGGAGTTCTCATTGATTTCCTCACACTTGTCCAAAAAGGACTTCATGCTCAAGTTACAACAGTTTGAACTGACAAAGGCACATAATTTCTTAATAAAACTCTTCATGCATACTTTACAAAAGAGGGAATAAGACACGAAACGTCAACTGCTCGAACACCTGAACAGAACGGCGTTGTCGAAAGACGGAACCGTACTCTTGTTGAGGCTGCTCGAACAATGCTAAGCACCGCTAAAGTTCCTTTGTTCTTCTGGGCTGAAGCAATTGCAACAGCATGTTTTACTCAAAACCGTTCACTTGTAATTCCTCGACATGAGAAAACACCTTACCATATCATCAATGCCCGAAAAC
>BQNB010082374.1:0-29345 GCA_026074375.1 Tanacetum coccineum
TTGAGCAAGGAACCTCCTTTGAGCAGCAATAGTATCATAAAGAAATTTGGCTCTCTCTTCAACTGTAAACGTTTCTCTTTCTTCTTCTTGAAGCCTTGCAGCTAGAAGTCTATCAGCTTCAATTCTAGCCTGATTATCATCAAAATCTTGTATGAGAGTAGCCTTTGTAGCTTCTTCCTCAGCTATCTTTTTCATCTCCTCTTCTGCTTCTCAATCCTCTTGCACATTTCTAGCTATTTCTTCATCCTTAGCAAGTTGATCAAACTTTCTTTTAGCTTCATCAACTCCCTCTGACTCAGCTTCTTCCTCAAGTACTTTCTTACCTTTGTCTTTAGGATCAATTTTAGGAAGAGGCTTCAATGTAAGTATTGATCTTGTTGATGTAGCCCTTGGTCTATCTGAATCTTCAGCATCTTTGATCTCAACACCTTTTTGTTTAGCCTTATTTTGGCTCATAGATACCAAAAACTCAGCAATGGTTTCATCATCTCTGAAAACAATTGTAGGAGCAGTACTTTCATCTGAAGTTTCATCTTTTGGCTCAGCAGTACCTTCATCAAGCTTGTCGGTACTAACTTCTACTTCTTTTGGCTTAGCGGTATTAACTTCAGGCTTGTCAGTACTAAGTTTTGACTTGTCGGTACCGTCATCTGGCTTGACGGTACTAACTTCTACTTCAGTACTAACTACCTTTTGTGTACTTTCCTTCTCTTCAAGCACCACAAAGCTTGTCCTCCCCTCATCTTGAGCATCCTCGGACTCTATGTAGTCCATTGCATCATACACAATATCATCAAGATCATCAAAAGCTGGATCTTTATGCACTGTAGGTTCAGCTTTGGCAGGTTTCCTCCCCTGTTTGGATACAGACTCTTTTTGCATCCACTTTGTCTTCAATGATTTCTTTCCAGCCAATCTTTGCTTCATGGATACACTCTTCATCCAAGCTTTGTGATGTGTGATAACAGGTTTGGCTTTCTTCTTAAGCTTCGTGATTTATGCCTTCAAGTGTTTAATTTCTTTGGCTTGATCTATGACATATTTACATAAAGACACACAAAGATCATATACACTTTGGAGTGTCAGGCCATCCTCATTTCCTGATAGGGATCTATCACTGGATGACTGACCTCCATGATTCCCACCAGAACCCTCTAGAATGAAATCAGGAATAGTAGGTGAAGGTCTGGGAGATGGGTCAGGCCGTGTCTCATATTGATCTGCACTTGAGTGAGGAGGAGAGGGTGTGGGTTGAGGTTCAGATTGTCTTTCTGAAGCTTCACCCTCGACCTCAGTTGGTTGAACCAACATAGATTCAAACAAAGGTGTGACATTCCCTGAAAAATGTTTTCCCTTTTTAACCATAAAAGAGAAAACTTTACTAGTCAAAGCATTAATAGGGAAGTGGTCTAAAGGCACAGACACATTCTTTAGTTGTTTATCCAAAAAGACTGAAATAAATCTTGGATACATAACAAACTTTTTCTTTGCATCAAAGTGTCTCATCATACCATCAAAAAATAATTTAGAAAAATTATATTTCTGATTAGTGGCTAAGCAAGTCACTGTTGTGGCAATATTAGTGGGAATTTGATCCCAAGATGTACTTTTAGAACTAATGCAGTGATTCATAGTATGAAAAAGAAATCTCCACTAGGGTGAAAACAAGGATTTGTTAAAGGTTAAAACAGTTAGGTCCCCCTCATATCCCATTAGCTAAATAGCATCAAATATAGCCTGATTATGCATAAAATCTATCCCATCAGCATTATCAAAAAGAAGATCGCTTCTTATTGATGCCTCTGAGATAGTTACAGGCCTGCCAGCTACTTTGGCAGTAATTTACCTAACATTGTTGATTATTTTGGATTTAGCAGACATCCAAAACTGTTCAACAAATGTAGTAGAGACTACAGGACTTACAGTGAGAGCATAGTGAATGGAGCTTCGTGTAAGAAAGTCTATAATCTCATGAAAATCTGTATTCCCATCAGTCTTTTCCAAGTAAGCGACCATGTTGGGTTTAACACAATATTCAAGAACAGCCATATGTGTAAAATTGATGATCGTCGGTGATTAAAAGATGAGGGTTTGTTAGAAGAGAGCGATTAAGAGAGATTACGTGAGTAAATTGTGCAATTGAGATGGGTTTATATAGGTTGAACAAACCCAAAAGCAAAGAAACCGGTACAATTTACACTTTAGACCCTTGGCGGTATTTTCTCCAATGGCTTTATAGCGGTACTATCTTTGCCCATCGATACTAACTTTGCATTGTCGGTACTAACTTTTGTCAACCAAAGAATGGCATGTCTGGCAATAAGAGTTCTTCAGTACCATCTATATCTCTTTCCAATGACTCTCTAAAACCCAAATAACTCCAAGAAATTCATCACCATGGTCAAAATCCTTCTGCTTAAAATATTTCATACAAACTGTACAACAAATCATCTTGCCTCCCCTCAATTGTAGCTACAGATTTAATAATCCAATGCTAACCACCTAAAAAATTAAATCTTGTGACATCAAATCCTTTGGTGAGAAGGTCTGCAACATTATGATCAGTGTGAATCTTGATAACTTCTATCAGTCTTTTCTCATAGCAATCTCTTATAAAATGAAATCGAATTTCGATATGCTTGGTCCTAGAATGAGCAACAGGATTCTTGATAACACTTATAGTGCTCTCATTATCAATATGGATTTTGGTGTTCATGAAATTGAAACCATAATCCATCATCTGATTCTGTATCCATAATACTTGCCCACAACAGTTAGCAGCTGCAACATATTCTGCCTCAGTAGTAGAATTTGCCACAATAGTTTGCTTCTTGCATTGCCAAGATATCAATCTTCTACCAAGAAATTGACAGCCACCTGTTGTTGATTTTCTGTCAAGACTGGCTCCTCCATAGTCACTATCTGAGTAAGCTTCAAGTTTAAAAGGTGAATCCCTAGGATACCATAAACCTAATTTGGGTTGATGTTTGAGGTACCTAAAAATCCTTTTTACTGCATTTAAGTGTGAGGCTTTTGGAGTGACTTGAAATCTAGCACAGGCACAGACAGCAAACATGATGTCTGGCCTTGATGCAGTTAAATACATTAGAGAGCCAATCATAGACCTGTAGACATGTACATCTACATCTACACCATCTTCATCCTTGACCAGTGGTTTATTAGACTCAATAGGAGTAGTAGCTGTTCTGATGGAACAAAAATCAAACTTCTTTAAGATGTCAGCTACATACTTGTCTTGACTAATAAAGATTCCATCAGGTTGTTGCTTCACTTGAAGTCCCAAAAAGAAAGTGAGTTCACCCATGGAGCTCATTTGGAATCTTTTGTGCATACAATCTTCAAACTCTGTACACATAGACTTCTTTGTAGAACCAAAAATAATGTCATCCACATACACTTGGACTAACATAATGTCACTCTTTTTCTTCTTGATAAATAATGTTTTGTCTATGGTACCTCTCCTGAAACCATTTTCCATCAGAAAAGAAGAAAGTGTCTCATACCAAGCTCTAGGAGCTTGATGTAGACCATAAAGAGCTTTAATCACCTTATAGACTTTGTTTGGATGAGCAGGATCAACAAAGCCTGGAGGTTGATGGACATACACCTCCTCTTCAATAGTTTCATAGAGAAATGCACTTTTAACATCTATTTGGTAGACAGTAAATCTCATGTATGATGCAATGGCTAAAATAACCTAATTGCCTCTATCCTGACAACTGGTGCAAAAACCTCATCATAATCTATACCTTCCTCATGTCTAAACCCTTGTGCTACAAGTCTTGCTTTGTTTTTCATAACAATACTTCTCTCATCTCTCTTATTCTTGAAGACTCACTTTGTACCAATTACCTTTTTCCCATATGGCAAATCAACAAGTACCTAAACCTTCTGTAATTTGAACTGTAGCAATTCCTCTTGCATTGCTTCTACGAATCCAACAAGTATCCAAATGATAACACCCACATTTTTACAATACAGCTGCGGAAGTTTTATCTGGGATATTACCTTCAAAGTACACCAGTCAAATTAATAGAAAACGACTCAAAAGCGACCGATTATAAAAGAGTAATAATCAATCATTAAAATCAAGTTTTACAAAGGCAAGACCCAAAAACTAGAACATAAAATGTGAATGATAAACACGTTTAAGTCATCTTCAAGTCCATGTCCACTCCATCCGATAAGTTGCTCAGTTACCTGGGATAAACATGCCATAAAAAGGAGTCAACACTAAGGTTGAGTAAAATCATAGGTTTTGAGAATGTTAAATAGTTGAATACCAGTTTCTCATAAAGGTAAAAATTTGCATTGCAAAGACAATTAATCATGGGATAACATATAATCATGGAGACATTTTATATCATATGGAACTGATTATTATGGAGAACAATATTATCATGAGAGATAGTAATATGCAATGGTGAACGGTAATTAATTATCCTAAACTATAAACCACTAATAAACTTAATATAACCGGGAACCTTTAACAAAGATATACTATGAGTCACTGATCCAAATAGCTATAAAAGAGTATAATGGGAGATACCTACCCAACAAAGCTATTTGAAGAGATATTGGGAGATACTACCCAATAGAGATATTGAAGCAGAAAATAGGAGAATACTACCCAAAGAGATAATTCAGAGATATTGGGAGATACTACCCAAAGAGATATTGAAGTGATATTGGGAGATACTACCCAAAGAGATATTGAAGAGATATTGGGAGATACTACCCAAAGAGTATATATCCCTATGTATTAAGGCAATAATATATCAGGAATAACATACAGTTTTAGAAAACACTTGAAACCGAAAGTTTATAACGATGTATTACAGTATGTATAAAGATATTAAAAGATTTGAAATGTGAGGTTAAGAACTCAATTAATCTTTGGAAAAGAAATCACAATGTTATAAGAATAAACAGTATGAAAATGATTTATTTGTAAACAAGCATGTATCCCCCTCGCAGGTTTAAAAAGCATTGTAAAGTTAGTACAAGTCTATGCTATGAACAACTTGTTTATATAAAACACAGTTGAGGCTGTATTCCCCCTCCCCGGTTTCTAAAGCCTGTAATAATAATAAGCGAGGCTCAGAACATCACCTGATAAGGTAGTGAAAAAAAATATTCCAAAATGAAAGCTGAGAACTTAACATAATCTTAACAGGGTGAAGGCTGAAAAAAGCAAATAATAAGTAAACAGCCACGTCAAGCAACCTGGTTTTGAGCTTATAGCTTGGAAACGGGTCGAAATCAGGACTTTTAGCTTCGTGCGCCTAGAATAACGAATCCGGGACTTCTTTTCTTGGTTTCTTATGCTTCACTTCAGATCTTGAGACTTCTTAGGACCTTCTTGAGCAAAAAGTTGCTGCTATTATGGGTTATAGAAAGAAGAAGTGGGGGATGAGTTAGAATGAGGGTTATGCGCCCCTATTTATAGTCGAACAAGCCTTGGAGGCCAAGTAAGGGGATCGGTTCATAATTCTATTTGTTCTAGCTGAGTTGTGAAGTCTATAGGGATGATGTGGTGAAGCTATGGTGGTAGATAGGTTGATGTGGAGGGTGTTTGTGGTGGTTTGTAGCAGCGGCATACTTAGGGACCAAGGGAGGTGATGTGGTTGTTTTTCTAGCCAAGGAATGCATCAAGTAGCTTTGTAAGCTTCTTAGAAGAGAAGTAGCATGGTCACCAAGGTGCTTGAGTGCAAGAGTAACTTTCAAAATGGGTTAAAATGCAAAGAATAGGGTCGCGGGTTGGTTAGGACTGAAATTGAGTTTTTAAGCTTGCATTTCATGTACTCTTGTAATATAATGATAGATATACATTCACAAGACTTGTAATAAGGATTATTAACAAGAATTGATAGGTAGTTCGGGTTTAAAATGGGTAAAAACGAGTAAACGGGTCGAATGTCAAAATTAGGGCATGTATAGGGTTTTCTTGCTTGTTTTTCGAGTACATTGGATTAATAATGATATTTTAAGGATTACAAGACTTATATTAAGGGTTTCAACAAAATTTGATTAGTGGTTTGTGTTTAAAAATAGGTAAAAATGAGTAAACGAGTCATGGTTTGTAATTAGGGTTTGTTTAGGGTTTTCTAGGTTTAATTCTTGTATATTGTTGTTGAAATGATGATGTAATGATGGAATGTGATTTATAATGTTGTAATTTATGTTATTACAACTTATTTGAGTAATGGTTGAGGTTAAAAATGGATAAGAACCAAGAAACGGGTCATGGTTTACTATTTAGCTCGGGTTAGGGTTTCTAGGTTTCATTTCATGAAATCTTATGAAATAAGATGGAATATGGATTGTAAATGAAGTATATGACTTGCTTGTAACTTGTACTTGATAGATTGTACAAGATTCTTAGGAAAACGGAGGTAAAACGGCTATTTTGGATGTCATGCTCAATGACTTATACATTGTGCTTTTTAGGACTTGTACCTTATTTTTGGAGGGAGTTTATATTTCAAATGAGATGTTATATTATTTGTACATATGCTTTAGTAGCTTGTGCATTCACTTTAGATATTTACTTTTCATGAAATTAGGGTTTAGAGGGATACGATAACGGTTCAAAGCTTGTCTTGATATAACGTTGCGAATGGTACATTATATGAGTAATGTACTTTGTAAAAATGATATTAAGATATTGACTTGACATGTTATGATGTTTGCTTGACATATATGTAGATAGGATTGCCATAGGTTGCGTGAGCTCGTTAACTTTAGAAATGTAAACTATGATACGTAATGGAATGGAATGAAACGAAAATTTATTCCCGTGAAAAAGTAGTACTTAACATAGTAAGTAGATATTACATTGATGAAAATACTGGAAAATTACGGGTTGTTATATTAAATGACCCCGAAAAAGTATATAAAATGACACCTCATCACTAACACATAATGGTCTTTTACAGGAGAACTGAGATGTGATTATTAAGCGATGAGGACAAGGGATGGTGTTTGCGTCTGTGCAGGACGTAAGCGAAGTAAGATGTTTTTGTGTTTTTGACTGGATGATTGGTAGATGTGTGTATGGGATGTATTTATGATTATGAATCAGGACAATGACGTTAATATCTAACATGTTTGGTTGTTTTGTTTTGCAGTTTTACTCTATAAGCAACTAAAGGATTTGAGCATTTGGACTAAGACGGCTGCAAATGATTTATTCATGGATGACAGCTTTGTGGTATACCCTTTTCTTTATATAAATCAAATATAGCGGCATTTTTTAGTGATTTGTATTATGTTTGTGGTTAGCAGTATCTTGTTAAGATTTGCTGATATTGACATAGATATATTTAATCATGCGGATACAATAGTCATACCAAAATTTATCGATCTATATGTTTTCCTATATTCAATTCCTGCTATTAGGCATCTCATGTGGCCTTGGTATGCACTTTGCAGTCACATCCAAACATGGTGCGACTTACTAATTTCCTCCCATATTTTATCTTACTATTAATTTCCGTATAGCCTTGTTCCCTACGTAACCTTGTAGATCTTGTTTATAGGTTATTCTTGGCAAAGAAGTTGCTGCTTCAAAACTTACTATCTTTGACTTAACAAAACAGATTTGTGACGCCATTCAGGCCAAGACTGAACAAGGTTTGTAACCGTGTTGGTCAATTTTGTTATCATTATGCTTATTATTACCGTACCATTTACTATTATTGTTTTTTTAATTGAGCCAGAGAAGTCAGAGGTACCTAAAGCTCATGTAAATTTTTAGAAATACGAATCATGTCTTGGTATCTAAAGCTCATGTAAATTTTTAGAAATACGAATCATGTCTTGGTCACCATACTTTAAATATATTGTCTGATATGACATTAATATCTGCTTCCAGGAAATCCATTGTCTTCTTCGAGGAGGTGGTTCTGCTGATAAAATATCATCACAACTGTCCTCGTGGGCATCTGCCTTATTTAAGTATTTACAACCCTTTATTATAATAAAGGTATATTTGCATTATGTATCCACACAAGCAAATATTTTTATTTTAAACTTTCTATCTTTGAATTCCTTTCTTATACTGCAACTTATCCTCTATCCTGAATTTGATGACTCGACCCAGTTATCTTAGGTACTTTGTTTAATTCAACATCATGAGGAAGGTTTCACATTATAACTGCATTGGTTAATTCTTGTTTCATGTTTCAGATTGAAACATAGAAGCTTCTTGCCGAACTTGTGGATGCAGAAATGAAGAAACAACAGGTAAAATACAAGGAGCTTGTCGGCTTTACATTATTATTGATATGGGCCCAAATAAACATGAACATCAAAAAGATCTCACCTCCCCCATGCCTCGCTCCGGCATGATTGAGTATTGTTGTTGTCATTGTATCAACTTATGATCATATAGCTCGAGTATTTTGACATCATACTATTTGTTTTCCAGGGACAAATTAAGGCTAAACGACTTGCATCCTTAACATTATCTCTCACTTAAGTTGAACGTAAGCTACGTAATTCTATCAGTTGTAATAAACAGTCTCCTGTGTTATGACATTGTTTCATATTGGTAATGTTGGTGATGGTAGACGTGACGAGGAGAAGATACAAATTCAACTTGCTAGATGAGGTGAGATAGTTGGTTTATTTATTCCCAACTCTGATGTGACCGTTCTAGAAGGTCATGCCTCTGAGGTTTGTGTATATCCTTATATATGAAACTCGCTTTATTATGGTACCTATATTACAAGATTTTATCTTTATATGACAATAAATTTATTGGTATCCTTACTTTGCCGCTAATAGAGAATGTAATCCATATGTATATCGAAATTGCTGCATGAGGTGAGATAATTGGTTTATTTATGATAACGTTAAGCATACATGTTTAAATAATAAGGCTGGAACCAATTCCTTCACCTTTTTTAGATGACTCACATCTCCTACTTCTAGGTAACATACCAAAAAGTGTCTGATTGTAGCGACGGACTCTCTCGCAACATGTTTTACTCCGCAACAAGGGCGGGTGTAAAATATGAAAGAACCGCATATGATGATTGATGACATCAAATAACCTTTATTTTATCGCATCATTTATCCCATGTAATTAACCCATTTTGTATAATTATTGCAAAGAATTGTTACTTAATCGTTTATATTTGAGAATTGCAGTAATTACAGAGTACTTGGTGAATATTAGAAAAAGGCGCGCATTCTGGAGCTTAAACGAAGACATTTTGAAGATTACTATTCTGACAACCAATATGCCGTATCCATCAAGGAAGATACGGCGTATCCGTGCCTGCACTCACCAAAGACCACAAAGGAAAGAAGATCAATACGCCGTATCCAGGAAAGGCAATACGCCGTATTCAAGCTATATGGGAATAAAATATTATGGAAGATATTAAACGTGGTCTCTACTATAAGAAACTGCAATACGCTGTATCCAATACCTTGGATACGCCGTATCGACACCGACTCCAAACCCTATAAATACAAAACTCAAAAACGAGCTTTAAGGGTGCTAAATCATATTCTCGATACCTAAACCACAAAAGTTAATTTTTAAAGGAGAAAAAGTGTAGAAGAGGTCTTGCAATGTATTCCAATCCATAGAAGACAACGTGTAATTTCTTATACTTTTGTAATCGTTCAGTTTTTGGTATCATTCGTTAACTCGGTTAGTTTACATTGGCTAAAACAATTACTCTTGTATTAATTATGATGTTTGAAGGCTAATACCTTCGGGTATTAGCCATTATTATGAAGATCTGAATGTTTGGTTTTGTTTATATCTCGATTGCTTAATTTATCGATGTATGCTTGTTTATGTTTATCAATATACTTGTTTACGTGCTTTTGTATGCGACCTATCATTCAACTGGATCTAATGATACGGACCAAGTAATATAGATGCCGGGATAGCTCTCCATATAGCGACTTATACATCTAGAATCATAGGATCACAAATATTGTCCTTATAAATTCATGCTAAGGATACGCTTCTGGCTTAACTAGTTAATCGGATATTGCCTTTGGTTTATTGAACATGTTGACTAGTAGGTGAATCTAGATAATTCAACAAATAATGTTCTGATTCCATTGGATAGTTGGACAAGTGGACTACTAGAGTATAAATTGCCATTAAGCAGTAAGTGGGTAAAGTCTCTATGAGTTAGGGTTTAACAAGATCACCATATCACCATTGCTTTAATCCCTAAGATAGATTATAATCAGCAAATAAGGATGCTTTATGTGGATGCTTTAATTGTGATAGAATTAATGTGTCTATGTCTTAGGATGAAGTCCCGCCTAAGTCTAAGAATGATATGCCTCTTCGAGATAAGTAATCATTGCACTGAATAAACAAACCAACTTCTAATCGGATTAATGATGACTAATACAGTTTTCTATCATAAGGCTCGACCACTCTTTTATCTTCTGTTATTTGCTTGCATGGGTTAAAGTATCTTGAATTGATTGTAGTCACCAACCAAACCAGTGCCAGTCTCTCAGGCTGAAACCCCCTTTACCTGTTAGAATTAGGATTAGAACTAACTTATAATTAGCATATGTTTGACTTAGATTAGAATTAACTTAGATTAGATAACCAAAATATAAATAAATTGAGAGATTTAACCTCGCTTCAAGTGTTCGACACCCTACTTACCACGAATCTACCACCGACCGGGTACACTGCCCGTTAAAGTGTTGTTTTTGGTTAAGTCGGCAAAATATAAATTTAAAAACTTGAATCAAAAAAGTATACACCACACAACGACACATCAATGATGTCAATGGGACCTGAAGATAGGGACTAAAAAGTTGTTAAAGAAGTCAACTAAAAATCATAATGTACCAGATAGAACTACCACTTCCCGGATTTCTGAAGGAAAAACATTTTGTAATTTTAAACCATTTAATAAATCTGATGCTCGCATCAAGCTTTTTTGTTGATTTAGTGCATGTTTAGAGTCGTAAATTATGCTTGATCTTTGTAGAGCTCAAGCTTATTATGATTCTGCCTTAAATTGTTTCAAGTGGTCATTGCAATGTGATACCCCACCCAAAAAAGGCACATGAGTTATTGTACGCATTTTAAACAGATGTGGCATAATGGGTGTGTCGAACGGGCTCGGTAAATGGACAGAGGTTCATTATATATAAACATTTAGTTATGGACAACTATATGCCACACTGTCAAGAATCAAACGAAAAAGAGGAATGAAGATTCTATGTTTACACAAACACGACAACCATTAGAACTAAACGGCAAACATTGTCTCAAAAAAGTTTTATGAACCGAACCCGCCCGTTGGGCGGGTATGTTACTAGCGTATCTTTTATATAATAAAAGAATTACATCATTTCAGAGTTTTCTATCAAATTGAATCTTATGAATTAAAAAATTGAACCAATCAGAACGCTTGATTTTGCCACGTAGGTAAAATCGTGCGATGTGATTGGTCAATAAAAAGTCAAAATTGAATAAATTTGGTCAAAATTAAAAAAATTTGGTGGAGAAATCTGATGGAGAAAAAAATCGCATAAAAATATATGTGTCAAATTTGTGAAAACAAAAACTTGAAAAAAGAGGAGGTAATTAAGAAAACTTTATTGGTTTATTTTTAAATAAATTATATAGAGTTAAGTGTAAATTTACAAATTGTATTATATTTTCAAAAATAAACAAATAACCTTTAAACTTTATACCTAGACGTTATTATTTTAAAATACAACAAAATGCAACAATTTTTATTTCCACCAAGATTTCACTTTTCACCTCTTTTTTAAAAATAAAATATCTTACAAACGGTAAATCGTCACACGACAAAAAATACACCATCGCGACGAGTATTTTTTTATCTTTCAGTAGACGGGTGACACGATATACTTTCGAGGAACTTTTTTTCGATTTTTTTTTCAGTCACGAATTGCGAAAATCATATATGATTCGTATAACGAATCATATATGATTTCATAAAATCATATATGATTTGTGATTCCGACGAACTTTTTTTCAATTTTGTTTCAGTCACGAATTGCGAAAATCATATATGATTCGTCATACGAATCATATATGATTCGTATAACGAATCATATATGATTTCATAAAATCATATATGATTTCATAAATCATATATGATTTCATAAAATCGTATATGACTTCATAAAATCATAAAAAAAAGTTCGTCGAAAGTACATAGTGTCGCCCCTCTATAGAAAGATAATTTAATTCTCGTCGCGATGATATGTTTTGTTTTGCGTAACGATTAACAGTGTGTGAGATATTTAATTTTTTTTAAAAGGTGGAAAGTGGGTTTTTTTATTTTTGATGAAAAAATAAGTGGCTAAGATTAATTCATTGGGTATATGACAAATATTGAATCTATATTGAACTTTTGGCTATATATATAAATGGAGTAAAAAGCGATTAGAAGAGGTAAAAGGTGACTAGACAAAACAATGACAAATGTATTTCCTTATTTTTTCTTCTTCAACAAATTCTATCAATAATTGTTTTAACTTCAAGTTAATTATTGTATAAAATTTCATTATATATTTATAAAAGAATTATGATCTTTTAAAGTTTAAAATGAACATGACTCATCATGTTGAAATTTTTGTGAGTGAAAGTTTGATTTAAAATAAAAAAATCCCACCATAAACTATTTATTTTTTTCATTTTCAGAACAAACTAAACATAATAAGTCATGTTTATTCTAAACTTTAAAGAATCATATTAAAAACACAACAATGTTTAAGCGAAATTGCAAATAAATGAAAATAAAAAATAAGAAGTGTCTTTTTCTAGAGGTGAAAAAACAGCCAATGAGAGATAGACACATCAAAGCTGATCTAGTTCATCGAATGACACATACCACGTGGAAACCCTTTTTTAAAGATGATTATACCAAAAGTACCCCGAACAATTCATGTATTCACATAATTGTACCTCACTTACACAACTCTTTTGTCTTTTTTACATTTCCAAATATTTATATGGTTTTTTGTGGTCACATGTCAGGGTCACTTTAGGCCACTTTCAAGATTGTTTGTAGCAACTTGAATAAATAAAATAGGTACCAAAATGACTGACAAAGAAGATTATTTCAACTTGAGTAAATTATAGATTTCGTCTTTGTGATTTATACATTTTCATCTTTTGTTTTTAAATTTTAATAATTACATTGATCGTTTACGTGGTTGTACACTACATTTCTAACGAAGCAGTTCTTTAACCAAATTCGCTCTGTTAGTTTCAATCAAGTTGAAGGAAATTTGTCATTTTCACGCTTCATATTCAACTTTATATATAGTTCATTCTCATTTTTATCTTTATCATCATGCCATCAAAAATTTTCTTTTTCCTATAATCCTATGTATCAAGTTCATTCTCATTTTTATCTTTATCATCATGCAATCAAAAATTTAAACATTTACAACACTACTTGAAACCAGTGTTTTGAAACCCGGTTCGACCCGGCCGGGTCAACCGGTTCCGGCCGAAAAAACAGGTCAAATTAAACCGGGTTTCATATTTTTGAAACCCGGTTTGACCCGCCGGGTTTGACCGGGTTTGAAGTGACCCGGGTCATGAGACCCTGTCGGGTTTCGGTTTTTTTGTATTTTTTTATAAATAAAACATGTTAATTGTATATATTTACGACGTAATTTTAATTTTACATGTTATATTTGTTAATAAATAGTCTTTAGGCTTAATATATGGAATATTTCATGATTTATATACATACCTTCTTTCTAATTATTGAAAAAATATATAAATATATATATATTTTGGAAAACCGGGTTGACCCGGCAGTTCAACCGGTTGAACCGATAACCCGGTGACTCGACCGAGTCGATTCAAAACCCGGTTTTCAAAACATTGCTTGAAACTTAAATTGCAAAATTCCAAATCAAACCCACTTGAAAACCAAAAACAAATCCATATCAAATCAAAATCACAAACACAATCCTATATACAATCAAACCTCATTTTTTTCATAATTCAAAAACTGAAAAAAATATAACAAACACCATCTTTTAATTCCATTGTTTTTTGAGTATCTATATTTTTTTCTTGGATAAGGATCCTTGATTATACACTTGATAATAATCAAATGTATAATCACTTAAAGCCCAACATTACCTCTCATGTTCGAATGAACATGAGATGATCTTTTTCTTTTTTCTTTCACATCATCTTCCACACCTCCCGCTACTTGAATTCTAAAAATACAAACACCATACGAACCATTTTTTCGAAAAAGTCATTGAAGTTTCTAAACTTCAATTCAAAACTACATTAACCGTTCATGTCAACAATTACACATACATACATGAGTAAGAACTTGAAACGCCGCCGTTGTAGTCATCTCGAACTGCGACCATCACCAACCCAATTCTCCTCCGTTGTCAACCTGAATCGTCAACGCTACAAGAACCGTTATCTCCATTGATTTTAAATTCTTTGTCGGTTATGAGTTGGTTTGTCTATTTTTATACTTTTATTTATTTAATTTCGTTTTAAAAAAATGATTTTATATTAATCATAACTAGCAAGTTTTCAAGAATTACAACGAACCAAACACAATCACGACCCTTGATACAAATCCGAAATTAAACACACCATAAACAAACACCATGATCTTAAACAAACTACCATAGCTGACCACGACATTGACACTAAACTCACCATTGCAGTACCATTGCTGTGATTTGTAAAAAAAACCGATTTCCAAATATGGAGCGCATATCTATCTATTCATTCGACTTTAACCTATTTACGACTTTTGTATATAATAAACTTTATTTATCAAATATGGAGCGCATATCTATCTATTCATTCGAAAAAAAAATATCACTGAAAAGATCGTCGAATTGCGAACAAAACGAGCCCGATATTGCAATGCTTCTGACATGCGTACGATTTTATAAAAAATGTTGAAGTTTAGTATATATATTTAAAATATTTACGGAAATAATCTTTGAGGTTGTCGGTTCGTTGCAAGGTGAGTCCCAACGACTGACGAATAATACTTGGCGTTATCGATCCGTTGCAAAAATAGTCACACGCGCTTCGTGACGACGCACAAATTACGAACCTCGTCAAATAAAAAAATCAGTACTTATTTTTAAGAGTTAAATACAAAGTTTTCAATTGTAGAGCAGAGCCTCTGTAAAGTTTGAAGATTCCAAGCCAAATGGAAGAAACCAAAACCAAAGCTAGCCGGCTCCATGTAACCCTATCCGAATATTATAATCCCTTTAACTTATCAACGGTAACATTTATGCTAATTAGATAAGCGCTGCTACTTATCACCCACTCAAAATGATTCTCACTTTTATTTTATATTTTTTATAAAAAAATATTTTTAAGTTTTTTCCACAAGATATGTGTGTATATAAATACTCATAGAGAGAGAAAACTTTATTTATTTTTTCTTCTAGTCTTCTACATCTAAGGTGATTATTTCTAAGCTTCATTTATTATTATTATTTTTTTTGGTTATAAAAATGGAAATTTTTTTATCTTTGATAAAAAATATATAATGGGCTTTTTTTTTGTTTAGATAAATGTTTTTTTTATTAATGGGTTTTTGCAGTTTAGTAAATTAAAGAAATTTTTTTTTTGTTTATAAAAAAATACTACCTTTATTGGATTGAAGAAAAATATATAATTTTTTTAATCTTTTTATAAAAATTCAAAGGGGTTTTTGCAGTTTATCTATTTTAAGTAAAATTTTTTTTTTTAAAAACTTTATTAAATTTTTTTAAATAGGTTCTGCAGTTTAGTTAATTTTAAGGAAAAAAAGTAAAATTTATGACATGGGTTTATAAATTTTGTTAATTTATGTAAAAAAAAAGTAAACCTTTTTATAAAAAATTTCATGGGTTTTGTAGTTTAGTTAGTTTAAACAAGTTTTTGATAAGGATCCAATTTTTATATTATATCCTTTGCTTTTTACTTTTTTAAAAAACAAGTCTTGAAGTTTGTGTGAAAGCAAAGCAATAAAAATGTTTTCTTTTTTATTTATTATAAATAAGTAAATTTTTTTAGGTTTTGTATTTTTACAGATCTGAACTGAACCCTATTTAGTGGTGGTGGTGGTGGTGGCAATGTCATCATTAAGTAGAGAACTTGTGTTCTTGATCTTGCAGTTTCTTGATGAAGAAAAGTTTAAGGATTCTGTTCATAAGTAAGTCTTTCTTTGTGTTTGCTTTCATTTCTTATCTTATATGTTGTTTTTGTTTAGTGTTATTTTGTGCAAGTGTTTGGATTTTGGTTTTGGAAGTAGTAAATATTTTATAGATTGTGTTATTTAAGGATATGACATAAGGGCATCCACAATGGGACAGTGAGTTTATAGTTTATATCTATGTGGCCAAGATCCTAGACCTATTCATAATTAAATGCATGTGTTATGGTTGAACATTTCATATTGTTGTAAAAAGTTTATACATAGTGGTATAAGGTTTATACTATCAAAAGCTTTATAAGTTTATGACTTGGCATTTTATAAACCTATTGAAAAGCTTCACCATTGTGGAAAGTTATTACATTATTTGTTCCTAGTTATTAGAGTAATAACTAGTAAGTATAGTAAGTTGCTTAAATTGTGTAATATTTGAAGTTGTAATAATCATAGCAAGTGTTTTTGTGTTTTGGTTTCATTTCTTATGTTTTTATGGTGTTTTATGCAAGTGTTTGAGTTCATGTTTTTTGTTATGTTGTCTTTGTTTAGTGTTTAGTGTATTTTTTTAATGTAAAAGTGTTAGAATTTTCGTTTTGGAAGTTGTATAGATTTTATAATTTGGACTTGGATTGTGTTATTTGAGGATATGAGATAAGGTTATTACATTTTGTGTTCCTAGTTATTAGGGTAGTAAGTAGGTTGCTTAAATTGTGTACAATTTGAAGATGTAATAATCATAGGGCTTTTCTTCGGTCTCCATGGAAGCGGTCTTTCTATCTTTGGGTATGAGTATGATTGTCTACATCGTTTTTTTGATAAGTAATTTGATCGGTTCTCATGTTCCCATTTGTTCTCTGAAATGAGTCAAATGACATCTCAAGTGTGTTTTGCTTTATTATATGTTAGTGATTGGATATTGGTTTTGAAAGTAGTAAATATTTTTAGTAGTAATTAGTTGTGTTATACTGTGTTACTTAAAGAAATTAGATAAGATTGAAGATAGGGTTATTACATTATCTGTTCCTAAATTATAGGGTAGTAACTAAATTGCTTAATTTGTGTAATATTTGAAGCTGCAATAATTTTTATAATCACTTTTCAAAAGACAAAAAGATTTGTTATATGGGGCATGATTTATGTGTGTTTCCGCTTTTTTGTTGGGAATATTATAAGTTGGAGCATGTTTTGTAATTTGGAAATACTGGATAATCAGAATCAGTTAAGTATGGTTATACAAGTACTTCGTATCAAGTAAAAGGCTTGTAAATAAGTATTTCGTTATTTTTTTTGTATCCCATGAAACTATAGACACGCAGGATGCAATAACCGGATAATCATTGTAAGAAAGTACATTAAAACACATCTTATATCGAACATGAATTATGTGCGTTTTCCCTTATAGGTTGGAACAGGAATCAGGGTTTTTCTTTAACATGAAGTATTTTGAGGATGAGGTACAAAACGGGAACTGGGATGACGTTGAGAAATACCTTTCTGGTTTTACAAAAGTCGACGACAATCGGTATTCAATGAAGATCTTTTTCGAAATCAGAAAGCAGAAGTATCTTGAAGCATTGGATAAGTAAGTCTTTTTAGCAAATTAAGTTGAAAAAGTGGTTGAAAGTATGAACGTTGATTAATAGTAATGTATTGAATGTTTTCTTAGGCACGATCGATCAAAGGGAGTTGAGATTCTTGTAAAGGATCTTAAAGTTTTCGCTTCATTTAATGAAGAACTTTTCAAGGAGATAACTCAGTTATTGACGTTGGAAAATTTTAGGTACTTTAAAATCTCATATTTTGTTAGTTTTTAAGAATACTTAAATGCTGGTTGAAATGTTTTATATTTTTTTTTTGGTTCAAGGGAAAACGAGCAATTGTCGAAATACGGAGATACAAAATCAGCTCGAGCTATAATGTTGGTTGAGCTTAAGAAGCTTATAGAGGCAAATCCCTTGTTCCGTGACAAATTACAGTTTCCAAATCTTAAGAATTCGAGATTACGGACTCTCATCAACCAAAGGTATGCCATATGATCTTGAAAACGGATGGTATTTATCTTTTGTTTATCTTAAGTTAATATTATTTATTTTTTGTGCAAGTTTGAATTGGCAACATCAACTTTGTAAAAACCCGAGACCAAATCCTGATATCAAGACGTTATTTGTGGATCATTCGTGTGGACAACCAAACGGGGCACGTGCTCCGTCACCTGCAAACAATCCAATGAATCCATTGCTTGGACCATTACCTAAAGCCGGAGGCTTTCCTCCTATGGGTGCACATGGGGTTTGTACTTCTGTCTCTTTATTTTGTCCTCAGTTTTGACTGTCTTTGTGATTGGCATATCGTGTATGATTTGAGAAAATTCTGATTATACTGGTGTCTGATATGCAGCCGTTTCAACCTGCACCGGGCCCCATTCCAACCCCACTTACCGGCTGGATGTCTAATCCCCCACAAGTATCTCATCCAAGTGTATCTGGTAGTGCAATTGGTCTTGGTGGTCCATCTATGCCAGGTCAGTTTGCTATTCTTGAATAGTCTGAATCGATAATGAGGTTACTCAAACACTAGCTGATTATTACGATTCAATATTACAGCGGCTTTGAAGCATCCGAGGACCCCACCAACGAATCCTACTTTAGATTTCCCGTCTGCAGATTCGGATCATATGAGCAAAAGAACAAGGAACATGGGCATGGGCGAGGAGGTAATTCAATTTTTAATATAAATTTTCTAGTAATAACTATCTATCTACCTTATAAAGTGTTATGCTACTGATTTTAATGGCTAAGGGCTCACGTTAAACAGGTGAATCTTCCAATTAATGTGTTGCCCGTTTCGTTCCCGGGGCATGGTAGTCATAGTCAAGCATTTAACGCGCCTGATGATTTGCCAAAGACTGTTGCACGAACTCTAAACCAGGGTTCATCTCCTATGAGCATGGATTTTCATCCAATTCAACAGACGTTACTTTTAGGTAAGTTTTCTGAAAGTCAAATGGATTTAGTAACCGTCGATATAGTCAAATGACCTGACTCAACAATTAGTCTCTTTGGTCTTTGTTTTTTTATTGGATATCGACTCCGAGGATACATGAATATTATTTAACAGTTAAAAAGTTATACTTAATAACTTAATAAATGGTTTTAGCAGCCATTATTAGTATCAAATGACCAAAGTCGACATCTTGTCTTATTCACTTTTGCTGTCTTTGAATTGGATATTTATATGTGGTTACATGATATATATGCAACAGTTGGAACAAATGTGGGCGACATAGGATTGTGGGAAGTTGGTTCTCGGGACAAGCTGGTTCTTAGAAATTTCAAAGTTTGGGATATCAGTGCATGTTCAATGCCTATGCAGGTTTTAATTTTAACCTATATACCATTTCATGTGTCTTATGATACTTTTCGACCTTTTTAAATCGCTTTTTTAAACTGCGTTAGGCTGCTCTCGTGAAAGACCCTGGTGTTTCTGTGAACCGCGTAATTTGGAGCCCAGATGGTGCATTGTTTGGTAAGTCCTATTATATTAGTATGCTGTCATTGATGACGGATCTGATTTTTTTTAATAATTATATCATGGTATGCGCTAATTTTTTTTTCTTTCAGTGATTTGTTTTTCTTCAAATATTTGTTGCAATCTAAAACACGGAAAATTTATCTGATTTCATTCTTCGTATGAGCAGGAGTTGCATATTCGAGACACATAGTACAAATCTATTCATATCACGGTGGTGATGATGTTAGGCAACATCTAGAGGTTCATTTATCTCCTTTACTTCTGCTGCTAAACATATATTTTTGTGTCCCTAAAATGACTAATATTTATTTCTTCCGGTTTTAGATTGATGCCCATGTTGGTGGAGTAAACGATCTTGCATTCTCTCATCCTAATAAACAGCTTTGCGTGATAACGTGTGGAGATGATAAGACTATCAAGGTTTGCTACATGCAGAACATTTTTATAACCATTTATACACAATAAACTCTAAATTTGATCATAATTATGCTGCTTCATAGGTCTGGGATGCCGTAACGGGTACACGACAATACACTTTTGAAGGTCATGACGCTCCTGTGTATTCCGTATGCCCTCACTATAAAGAAAATATTCAGGTATCTTGTTATAGTTACAAAATTTCTCTCTTTGCAATCCAAGTGATTCATATCCTAATCTTTTTATATTATTATCGTGTGTCAGTTTATATTTTCAACAGCCCTTGATGGCAAGATAAAAGCTTGGTTATATGATAACATGGGATCTCGAGTTGATTATGAGGCTCCTGGTCGCTGGTGCACAACAATGGCCTACAGTGCTGATGGAACACGGTTATTTAATTATCTCTTTACATAAACATTTTGATGGGTTTGGGTCAAAATGAGTAATTTCTGGCACGGGTCCAAATGAGTAATTGTCATACATTATTTCAAAATATATTTGTTTTTATGAATTGGTTGTAACCTTGTTCCTTTTTCATAATTTTTAGGCTTTTTTCATGCGGGACGAGCAAAGATGGGGAATCACATATTGTAGAATGGAATGAAAGCGAAGGAGCGGTGAAAAGGACATATCTTGGGTTCCGTAAACGATCTTTAGGTGTTGTTCAGTTTGATACAACTAAAAACCGATTCTTGGCTGCTGGTGATGATTTTGCTATTAAATATTGGGATATGGATAATACTCAACTTTTGACGAGTGTAGATGCTGATGGAGGTCTTCCGGTAATATCATGTCTCACAATAAATTTTATAGATGTTTCGAGTTTGACATTTGGTGAACTCATTGGTTTGCAAATACTAATATGCTTTTGATTATAAAATGAAGGCAAGCCCACGTATCCGTTTTAACAAGGATGGTGCACTGTTGGCTGTTTCTTCAAATGAAAATGGAATCAAAATCTTGGCAAATACTGATGGCCTTCGATTGCTGCGTACTTTTGAGAATCTTTCTTATGACGCTGCTTCAAGAACACCCGAAGCTCCAAAGGTAGCTGCTTGAAATGAATTAAACATATAATATTCACTCCTTTTTGTATCAAGAATAATCTTCTTACATTTTCTCTATGAATATTATATTATGCAGCCTGCGGTGAATTCAATATCCGCTGCTGCTGCCGCCGCAGCTGCTGCTACTAGTGCTGGATTGGCAGAAAGGGTTGCTTCGGTTGGGTCTATATCCGGAGCGGTCAGTTTTTATGTTTGACTTGGAAAGCATTATACCTTTGTATCTTTACAAACATATTTTCCATTATAACATATAACTAATTATATATTGTTATCGTCATTATAACTAAAATAATGAGCTCAGGAGATTATATAATCGATTTGTGATTATCTTGTTTATGGTTATATCAGAATGGAGATACCAGAAACTTAGTGGATGTGAAACCAAGAATCACTGAAGAATTAAATGACAAGTCGAAGGTTTGGAAGCTCACGGAGATAAGTGAATCTTCTCAGTGTCGGTCTTTGAAGCTACCCGAAAACATGAGAGTAACAAAGGTAAAGATTGGGGGTGAAAGTTCTCTTTTTATAATTATCTTATGCTAGAAAATTTCATAATTGTATATCTTTTTATTGTTCAGATTTCAAGGTTAATATATACAAATTCTGGAAATGCCATTTTGGCTTTAGCGTCAAATGCTATTCACTTGTTGTGGAAATGGCAGCGTAATGACCGTAACGCAAGTGGCAAGGTAAGAATGTTGCTTATTTGTTTAGTTGCAATATTCAGGTTTTAGGGTCGCTAGCATTCAGTCTTTTAAAATTCTTAAATCGTTCTGCAGGCAACAGCTGGCATTTCACCGCAACTATGGCAACCATCAAGCGGGATCTTGATGACCAATGACGTGGCAGACATGAACCCCGAAGATTCCGTATCCTGCTTTGCTTTATCAAAAAACGATTCTTACGTAATGTCAGCATCAGGAGGAAAGATTTCGTTATTCAACATGATGACATTCAAGGTAACGCTTGTCTTTACCTTTTTACCCTTTTGGTTGGTGGAAAGACATGAAGTTTGGTTTTCTAGCTCTGCCTGAAATAACTCTTGAATATTGGGAAATGCAGACAATGACGACGTTCATGGCCCCGCCTCCAGCAGCCACATTTCTTGCTTTTCATCCTCAAGACAATAACATTATTGCTATTGGAATGGATGATTCCACAATTCAGATTTATAACGTTCGTGTGGATGAGGTGGATATTATATAGATTTCATTACTTTTTGATCTATAAAGCTTTGGAAAGATTGTATTTCGGTTCAACCAACAAAAAAAAACAGTTTTGACCCATTCGGACCCGTCATTTACTTCCTTTAGCTTCCGATCAATCTAAATCTTAATTCTAACCACTGTTTTCGGCATGCAGGTCAAAAGCAAACTTAAAGGTCACTTGAAAAAAATCACGGGCCTTGCCTTTTCTCATGTGCTTAATGTTCTTGTCTCATCTGGTGCAGATTCTCAGGTTAGTAACATAAAAAACACTACAAATGTTTGCTGTATTTCTTTTTTTTTGTTGCAATGTGACATTTTTGTTTCAGATTTGTGTATGGAATTCTGATGGATGGGAGAAGCAAAAAGCTAAATACTTGCAACTCCCGGCGGGGAGGGCAACAGCAGCACAATCCGACACACGGGTTCAGTTTCATCACGATCAAATCCATTTTCTTGTTGTCCACGAGACTCAACTCGCTATATACGAAGCCTCAAAACTAGAATGTGTAAAACAGGTGAGACATATTCTACATCATCTTTATTTGGGTAACGGGTCAAAACGTGTTCGTGTAGAGTTTTAGTTTATGATTTAATTTTAACCAAAAAATTGAAAATGACAAAAAGTGTTTGCGGACCAACCTGACATGTACTCGCAAATTGCCCGTACCCAAGTCCTGGTTTTATGTAAATGGGTCGAAATCGCCACTTTGTTATTTGGTTATGCTTGTCTTGTAATTGACATGCTCCTTTTCTGTATATCTTTCAGTGGGTCCAACGTGAATCTTCTGCCCCAATAACACACGCCACATTTTCATGCGATAGTCAACTTGTATACGCATGTTTCTTAGATGCAACCGTGTGTGTTTTCACTGCTTCACACCTCCGCTTACGCTGTAGAATCAATCCTTCCGTTTATCTTTCCCCATCCGTCCTCAGGTAAGTTTTACTGTACTTTCTAATTCTTCTATTCTATATAGGATAAAAACTTTATACCGTCTTACTAATATCCCGGAAAAAATTTACAAATCTTATACATTTCTTGCAGCAATTTGAACGTACACCCAATGGTGATCGCAGCTCACCCACAAGAACCGAACCAGTTTGCATTAGGCCTTTCAGATGGCGTGGTTCATGTGTTCGAGCCACTTGAATCAGAAGGTAAATGGGGCGTCCCACCACCACCAACTGACAACGGGTCAACGAGCAATGTAGCTGCAACTTCACCTGCCCAAGGTTCAGGATCAGAACAAGGGCAAAGATGACCATGCATGTCGTTTGTTGGGTCCTGCAACACGAGTTCTTTTAAACGCTTGTTTTGCCAGGGAGGAGAGTTTTAATGATTTAGATCTAACTTGGTGTGTTTTAAGGTAAATGCTTTAGGGTCTTAAATTATAGAGAGAGTGTTATGTATGTACTTAATTATCGATTGCTTTATCGTTTTTATGTTAATCAAATGATGTTCTTAGGTTTCAAAAACACAAAGGTTAGTTTATTAAATGTTACATTTATAATGGAGTGACAAATATAATTAAGACGAGTCGTATCTTGTTCTGCTCAACATCGACCCTTTATCTTCTCGGCCTGGCGTTCAAATCTTACTATGTACACATTTCGGGGTAAGAAACACTCCTGGGATACCTTGGTCAGACCATATATTAAATGTCACTTAAGCTGGACTCACGCGCGAGGCACCTTGTCTCATGCGTGTGGGGGGTGGTTTTTGCACTAGTCCGGTCATCATGATGGCTGAACCAATAAGGCGTGATAGATTATGAGAATAATGTGACGCTAAGATAATAATTGATGAGCAGTTTGTGCTGAGAGATGAGTACGTTCGATTTATCTTTCAATTTTGCTCTTAACTAAAGTTTATCGAGAATCAATTAGGGGCGAAAGAATGTTGACTATCATCACTAAAACGTGAAAGGTTTTTAAAGTTCAATTCCTGCTAAGTACCGACAATCTTAAGGTGACCAATCAACCTTTTGGAAAATGTAGACTTCACCCGGTTTGAGTGCGATTTAAACTCTATGGATTAGTCGATACATGGGTTAGTAAGCTAAAATAGGGGTGTCCATGTACTGGAACCAGACTGAACTGGTATCGAAACCGAAAGAATCGAAAATAAGAAAAATGTGGAACTAAGAACCGTCCCAAGTTCTTCGGTTCGATTTCGGTACGGAAAATTTTGGTAATTCCCTGCGAGTACCAAAGTGTTAAAAAAAATTATTTCTTGTTGAAAAAAGTCTTCATAAATGCAAATTGTACATTATTTTATATCAATACACGACTGTGCACAAACTTGATATTTTAGTTTATCAATATAAACGAATTTATCATATACGAACGTATAGTTTTTGATCTCGTCAGATTGCCATATTGTAATGTGGTATCTAATGGATTATGATCACAATAGAAAAGAAAATATATATGGAAAAAACTTACTTGCATGTTGATGATGATATTTGAATCTTGTAATGGCATTAGTAATAGTAATACTCATAGTTTGGTGTTATTTGGAACTGATTAAAGGTTAGAGTTTAATTTTGTTATAGGTTTTTAGGTTTTATATTTTTCTGTTACACCTTAGCAATGGTAGGTTTTTTTTCTATTATATTAAAAAAAGGCTGCGTGTATACAATATCGCAAAGAAACCTTATAAAATTTCATACTTTCAAAAGAGCCCGTTTTTTGGGGAAAGTAGCGGAACCGGACAGTTTCGACCCGAACCGTCTCGAGAACCGAAAATTTAAAATTTTAGGAATCAAAAACCGGTACGATTCTTCGTTTTTTGATTCCTTGGTTACGCTAAAAGATCGAAAACCGGTTACTTAAAACCAACTTTAAAAACCGGTTTTCTAGTTGACCTAGTCGAGCCATTGGATCACGGTTCGACCGCCGGTTTACGGTTCAACTAGCTTCCCATCACTTAACCGGTTCACGGTTCAACCGGCGGAGTAAACTCGAATTTTAAAACACATTTGAAAACATTTTAGATTCTAAAGCGTTGATTATGAAAGGAAATAGTTTGACGGACCACTTGACTTGTTAGACCAAATATTTGATTTTGCATAATTTTTTTTTTAATTGTTGGCACAAAATAGAGGGAAAAAAATATTACAAAAGTACCGATTCAACTTTAAAATAATCGACATAGTCACAAACGTACAACTTTAAATTACATTAAACAGTGTCATTTCAAAAAAAACCCATATAGAAAAAAAACATAAGGTTTTTAAACATGAGGCCTAAACAAATAAGCCCATAACAAAAAAAACAAACTATTAACATGGAGACAAAAAAAAATCGCAAGAAAAACACTAAAAAAAAAAAAATTACCGGCCCGCTAACAACGCGCGGGACATAAAACTCATATAAGAAAAAAAACAAATTATAACATTGAACCGAAAAATAAACCCGCCTAGTGTGAAACATGAGACCGAAAAATTAAACCCGCAAAAAAAAAACATATAACAAAGAAAAACACATTTATACTGAGACCCAAATTAAGGTGCATATAAGAAAAAAAACAAACTATTAAACATGAGAACGAAGAAAATTAAACCCGACAAAAAAAAATGCTCCGCAATAACGCGCGAAAAAATAAAGCGCTAGCAACGCGAGGGGTTACTCTATTATGCTTGTTTGAAACATTTTAGATTCTAAAGCGTTGATTATGAAAGGAAATAGTTTGACGGACCACTTGACTTGTTAGACCAAATATTTGAATTTTAGTCAAAATAAACCCGAAACTCAAACCCTAGAAACCCTAATCCATCATCTATCACACATCACCACCGCATCAATGGAAACGGCGACACTCTCCCACGACGGCGCAGCTGTCGGAGCTCCGGAAGCAGCCGCCGTGAGCTCAGTCGTTCAAACGGTATAATGATCTACATTATCATTATTAGCTATTTTGTAATGTGTTGCGGTAACGTGTGTTTGGGGTGTTTGGATCAGCTTATTACCCCGGCTTATGGGCTTATTTGAATTTCGAAAAGCCGATAACTTAACATTTTAAGGCTTATTAGCTTGAGCTTTATGGTCTTAAGTAAGTCCATGAGCCGAGGAAATATGCTAATCCAATTTATAAATGATGTTGTAACCTGCAAGTTTCAAGCTTATTCGCTACCACACCCCAAACCCCAAAACACCCACCACCCCACCCCCACCCCAAAAAAACCCCCCCTCCCACCAACCAAACAACCCCACATCACCAAACCCCCCTCCCCTCCCCCACCCACCCACCCCCCAAACCCCCCCAACCAACCACACCCCACCACCCCCCCCCCCACCCCCACCCCCCCCCAACAACCCACTCACCACAACCCCCCCCCCACCCCACCCCCCAACACAAACCACCAACACCCCACCACCCCCCCCCTTCCATCCCCAACACCCCACCCACCCACAACACCCACCACACACCCCACAACCCCACCCCTACCACCACCACCAACCAACCCCCACCCCCCACCACCCGCACCCCCCACAAACCAAAACACAAACACACAAAAACCAAACCCAACAACAACACCAAAACAAATAACAACCACACAACAACAACAAACACCCCACAAAAAACCCCAAAACAAACACAACAAACACACAAAAACAAACCAAAACAACAACACACACAACAACAAATCCCCCCAACAACAACAACAAACAAAAACAAAACAAACAAACCACACAAACAAACAACAAACACAACACACCCACATACAAAAAAAAAAAAAAAAAAAATATAAAAAAAAAATAAAAAAAAAAAAAAAAAAAAAAAAAAAAAAAAAAAGGCTGGCAACATCACCGACATTCAGATGTAGCTTTTGACTATCCGTTATGTGTTATTACAAGCGATTTTTAGATTTAATGGCGTTACTGAGGCCTGAGAACGTATTTGTCTTGACAATTGGATAGTAGTAGTCATTCTTAGATTCCTTAGAACAGCATCAAGCAATGGCCAATGGATTATGTAAACGAATGAGGTTTCCTTGTTCTGGTTACCGGTGTATACGGCATGGGCCTATCGGGTTAATCGGGACCTTTTCCGACCCTAGATGAATTGTGTGCTATCTCATATTAAACGAATATTCTTGCTTAGATCGATTCATGAATGTGCTTCCTTTGTTCGTGTAAATTACCTTGCATGCATTAGGGTTCATGGAATAAATATTATACGAGTACATTTGTAGTGTTCTGTGTTGGATCTGAAATCGTGTACCAAATCACGCACAGTTTTGTAACTTGATTATATTGCTTTTTTTATTTTGGTTTCAGATTGGATCCATGGCCAACAATGCAGATTTTGATTTGTCGAACCTTTGTGAAGTGGAGAAGAGGTGTGATATGACTTTTTATATCCGAGTTTTAACCAATGGATCGATATTTTTTTTTGTAAATTGGGGAACGTGTCTAGTGCGTCACGGGGTTGAAAGTGCTCCTATATCATTTTTTATTCAAATATTTTGTAATAGCAATTTACACATTAGTCGATTATAAATGTTCAGATACGTTGGAGTGTCTTATCATGGGATTCTCATATGTGCAGGTTTCCTTTTAGTGACCTTCACCAAGTTGCAAGCACTGATGCCGAATGCAAAGACAACGGTGAACCAGATGATGATAGCGATGACGAGGACGACGATGCTGGTGGTGGTGATGACAGCGACGATGATGATGATGACGAAGATTTATCAGATGAAGATGACGAGGAAGATGGTACTGACGGTGATTCTGATGCTAATGACGATGAAGATTCTGACGACGACGATGAAGATTCTGATGATGATGATGACGAAGAAGATGATGACGACGACGAAGATGAGGACGATAATCAGCCACCTTGTAAGAAAAACAAGTAGGAAAACAATATTGTTTTCCGTTTGTCCATTTTTTTCTACTTGTCATATATATATATATATATATATATCTCGAGGGTATAGAGTTAGATCAAAACACACTGTTCCCTCTGCATTTTTTCATCTCAGGTGTGGAGTATATCAAATATTTAGCTATTTGTTATCCATTTGGTCTTTGAAAATTTTGTACGATTTCCGTTCTTGGTTATAGTGTGCCAATTTTGAAGACAATGCGCAATGGGTTAAGATTTTAAGTTTCTTGCTAATGTTGATCTCGCCTCCTTGTTGAGGACCTTTATCCTGATAAAAAACCTGAGTCGAAATACTAATATCCCATCTTCTATCAGGGGTGAGCAGAAACCAAACTGAAAACTGAAAAAGCCGAACCGAAACTAGAAACCGATGATTCGAGTTTTACTTTTTCAAAAACCAAAAAAAAGTAGTACTATTCATTACAAAAACATAAACAAAGTCATTGACAGAACCTTGCGAGCTCTTGAGGTTGACTTGCAAAATACTTGAAATCAACGCGAGTGAAACTTACAAGCTCAACATACTCAAGTACACTTTTGAGTCGAGTGCGGGTATCCAAATACTTGGCTCATAAGTGTTACACTAGTAAGTCCAGTCAAAGTCAAGTCAAGTCAGGATCAGCTATGTCAAGTCGAGTTGATGTTAACCTCCATTAATATCATTACCAAAGGATGGTGTTTTAAGAAGCTACTCAATCAAACAGCCGTGGATTCTAGTCCTGTATAAAACATGCGAGATAAATTTATGCTGTACAGTTTGAGGGAAGGAAGGCTGAGATGGTTTGGTCATGTCAAGAGGAGACCACAAACATAAACGGTTAGGAGAGTCGAAGCCCTTTTAGTCGACGGCTTGAGAAGAAAGGGTAGACCAAAACTTAGATGGGAGGATGGACTTAAGCACGACATGAAAGAGCTTCTCTTGTCCGAGGACATGACCTCAGATAGGAGCGCGTGGAGGGATAGAATTAGTATAGGCGGGTAGAAGTCATAGGCCTTAGAGTAGGTAGTGCGTGGA
>BQNB010082375.1:0-28227 GCA_026074375.1 Tanacetum coccineum
AAGAAGAAAGTAGAAGAACACCCTAGGATAAATAAGTCTAACTTAAGAACCACTAATCGTGTTGATTCTAGTAGTAGCTCTAAGCGTACTGTAATTAATTTATATTCTGATTCTGTTTTCCAAACATGTAACAAGTGTTTAATTTTTGCAAATTATGATATGTGTGTGGTTGATTATTTGCAATTGGTTAAGGCACCCCCTCTATTCATAATATTCATAATGTTGTGCGCAAAGTTAAGCAAGTTTGGAAACCTAAGCAAGTTAGGTAAGTATGGAAACCGACAGGCAAAGTGCTTACCAGTGTTGGTCATCAATGGAGACCAACAGGCATAATATTCACCTTAGGAGAACAGCGCCCTTTAACTAGGCTCACTACACCCAAAGTAGTATATGCAAAGCAAAATGAGTATCAGGCCATTAGGTGTGCTAACAAATAGGAACCCAACTAAAATTGCGGATCCAACTTTCCAAACTCTCCATCTTCGTCTATTTTCAAATGCAGGTCGTACAGATCATCCTTTGGTATTTGGACTCAGGCTGTTCAAAACATATGACTATAGATCGCTCACGGCTCAGGAATTTCATGAAAATGTTCATCGGGATAGTTAGATTTGGGAATGACCACTTTGGTGCTATCATAGGTTATGGAGATTACGTAATTCGTGACAGTGTAATCTCTAGGGTATACTATGTGGAAGGACTAGGACACAATCTGTTTTCAGTCAGACAATTTTGTGATTCTAACCTAGAAGTTGCATTCAGGAAACATAGTTGTTATGTTCGAGACACGGATGGTGTTGAATTAATTAAAGGTTCTCGTGGTTCAAATTTATACACTATTTCGGTCGAAGACATGATGAAGTCTTCCCCAATCTGTTTGCTGTCCAAAGCCTCCAAGAACAAATCATGGTTATGGCATCGACGTTTAAATCACTTGAACTTCGGCACCATCAATGACCTTGCAAGAAAGGATCTTGTAAGAGGCTTACTTAGATTGAAGTTTGAGAAAGATCATCTCTGCTTTGCATGTCAACTAGGAAAGAGCAAAAAACATACCCACAAACCCAAACCTAAAAACACCAACTTGGAAGTTCTTAATACCCTTTATATGGATTTATGTGGCCCGATGCGAGTGCAAACAATTAATGGGAAGAAATACATCTTAGTCATCGTTGATGATTATTCTCGATTTACTTGGGTCAAGTTTTTGAGATCGAAAGATGAAGCCCCAGCGGTCGTCATCAAATTTCTAAAGCAAATACAAGTTGGTCTTAGCAAAACTATCAGATACGTCCGTACAAATAATGGCACAGAATATGTCAATAAAGATTTGACTGATTATTATGAACGTGTCGGCATTTTTCACCAAAAGACAGTTCCGAGGACACCACAGCAGAATGGCGTTGTCGAAAGATGAAACTGTACCCTTGTAGAGGCCGCTAGAACCATGTTGATATTTTCCAAGGCCCCGATGTTTTTATGGGCAGAAGCTGTGACGACTGCTTGTTACACCCAAAACCGATCCCTCATTCACACCCGTCACGAGAAAGCCCCATATGAACTAGTGCATGATAAGAAGCCTGATCTTACCCTTTTCCATGTCTTTGGTGCTCTTTGTTACCCTACAAATGACAGCGAAGATCTTGGCAAATTGCAACCAACGGCTAATATTGGAATTTTTATAGGTTATGCACCAAGCAGGAAAGGTTATCGAATCTACAACAAGAGAACCCGACGAATTATGGAAACTATTCACGTTTAATTTGATGAGCTGACTGAGCAAATGGCTACAGTGCAACTCACTACAGGACCCGCTCCTTCTTTTCTGACGCCTGGACAAATAAGTTCAGGGCTCGTACCAAATCCAGTTACTGCAGCACCTTATGTACCCCCCCACAAATAAAGAACTGGAGATCCTATTCCAACCAATGTTCGATGAATACTTGGAACCTTCTCGTGTTAAAAGACCAGTCTCTCCTGCTCCAGCAATTTTAGTACCAGTCAATTCTGCTGGTACACCTTCATCTACTACGATTGATCAAGATGCACCTTCTCAAAGTCATTCACCATCATCTTTAGCATTACACTCTCCAAGTTTACATCAAGGCGTTACAGCTGATTCTACTCTCATGGAAGACAATCCCTTTGCTCCTGTTGACAATCATCCCTTCATAAACATATTTGCTCTGGAACCTAGTTCTGAAGCATCATCATCTAGGGATCTTAGTTCAGCAGAATCTCCTTATGTCTCTCAAACACTTCATCATCTCGGGAAATAGAGCAAGGATCACCCGCTAGATAATATTATTGGCAATCCCTCTCGGCCGGTATTCACCAGAAAACAACTGGAAACCGATGCCTTATGGTGCTTTTATAACTATGTACTGTCAAAAGTCAAACCAAAAAACTTCAAATCTGCAATTACTGAAGATTGCTGGTTTCAAGCTATACAAGATGAGATTCACGAATTTGATCAACTTCAAGTATGGGAATTAGTACCTCAACCAGATTGTGTCATGATTATTGCTCTCAAGTGGATTTATAAAGTTAAACTTGATGAGTACGGTGATGTTCTGAAGAACAAGGCTAGGTTAGTGGCCAAGGGATATCGACAAGAGGAGGGCATTGATTTTGAGGAATCATTTGCACCGGTTGCACGTATCGAGGCTATTCGTATCTTCATCCCCAATGCCGCCAGTAAAAACATGACCATCTATCAAATGGATGTAAAGACAACATTTCTAAATGGCAAAATGAAGGAAGAAGTCTATGTTAGTCAACCTGAGGGTTTCGTTGATTCTGACCATCCGACACATGTTTATCGTCTGAAGAAATCTTTGTACGGTTTAAAGCAAGCCCCTCGGGCATGGTATGATACCTTGTCACAATTTCTTCTGGACAACAAATTTTCCAAAGGTGCAGTTGATCCGAAACTATTCACTCGGAAAACAGATGCGGACCATGCAGGTTGTCAAGACACACGAAGAAGTATGCCAGGAAGTGCTCAGTTCCTTAGAGATAAATTAGTCAGCTGGTCATCAAAGAAACATAAGAGCACCGCGATCTCTACAATAGAGGCTGAATTCATTGCCATGTCTGGATGTTGTGCTCAGATACTTTGGATGAGATAACAGCTTACAAACTACGGCTTTGTCTTAAATAAGATTCCCCTGTATTGTGACAATCGCAGTGCCATTGCTCTCTGCTGCAATAATGTCCAGCACTCCCGGTCCAAGCACATTGAAATACGACACCATTTTATAAGAAAGCAAGTTGAGAAAGGTGTGGTTGAATTGTACTTCGTGACGATGGATTATCAGCTCGTGGACATATTCACCAAAGCATTACCAAGAGAGCGGTTCGAATTTATACTCCCGCGACTTGGTTTAAACAGTATGTCTTCGGAAACCCTTAAACGTCTTTAGAAAGGAGAAGAGGAGTAAAGGATAGTCTTCTTATATCCTATGTAAATATGTATATAGCTTAAATCTAAAATCAAAATACAAAAATATAAAACATATAAAAGCCACACAAAAAATAGAAAATACCAAAAAGATTTTTCAAGACATGTCTTTCGTCAATCTATAACATTTACGGACCTAGAAATGTCATTCAACAATGATACGGGTCTTTAAATGAAGTTCGAACGGAAGTTCAAAGTGTTTTCAAAACATGCTTCATGGCTTGCTATTATTTCAGATAGCAACCCGTTTTTTCAATCCGAGGAAAGCATGTCGCCAAAAAGACGGTTGTTCCTAACAACAAGTGATTAACTTCTCCTGGGCATAGATTACCTTATATCCGTGCAACCCTGATCTAATGTATGTTTCAATAAACACAGATCTTTAAATGAAGTTCTAACGGAAGTTCAAACTGTTTTAAAACATGTCTTAATGGCTTGCAGTTATTTTTGACTGCCATCCCGCTTTTCATTTAAAGAATCCATGTCGCGAAAAGAATTAGTTGTTCCTAACAACGGGTAATTAACTTTTCCTGGGCACGGGATTATTTTAATATCCTGGGCATCCAAGGTATTAATGTACGTTTCAGGTGTGTATTTCCTCTTTCGGAAGAGAAGTATTCCTTTTATAACCAAATAGTTTTCTTCTTAATTGATTCTTCAAAAATTATTTGTGTTTATCACGGTGGAAAAGTGTTGTTGGAAATTCATCAATTCAGGTTTTTCAAAATAAACTTTTCAACTAAAACAACGACTACAACTCTTTTAATAGAAAACGGGTCATTGTTTGAGGGGGAGAGTGATTTCAAGTTTATGACATCAAATGGGTTTCTAGATCACCATTAACCATATTATAATGGAAAATGTTTTGTAGTAATACGGGGTTATAATTTGAGGGGGAGTTAATTAATTTTTAACTCAAAGGGCCAAAATTATCATTAGTAAAAAATATTAGGGACTTATGTGCAATATGATAATTGTCTCCTAGCTCTTTTAAACTATAAGGACTGAATATGCCAACCTTCAAACTTACTTAGCTCTAGAAAGAAAACCTTTTAAACGTAAAGTAAAATATGTAGAATCCTAAGGGGCTCTAAACTGCACTTTCTAAGCCTTTAGTTTAAATAGGTGGCTATTTGGTTAATTGGTTCAACTTGCACATTTCCATCAAACATAAAACCACACACATACCCACACGCAAACCACCACCTAGTCTCCATCCTTGATTCATGATTTTCATTGGATTTCTGGCTAAGGTAACTCGAAAACTTTGTTCATTACTGTTAGATGATGCCTTAGGTGAAATTTAATGATCTAAAAATGTCTTACTCTCTAGATTTAACCTATTATATAATCGAATCTTTAAATGCTTTTGATATGTGTTATTTGGTGATTGGGATAGGTGCGGATAGGTGTAGAGAACACTCGATCAGTGCTAGATTAGGATAAATCTATCACAATTTGATGCCATGATCTAGGTTAAGTTCGTTTTTCAATCGAAATGCCATAGAGTGTTTGGAATTGTGTTTTTAGTGTTGGGATATGTTGTTTAGGAGTAGATGATGTTTGTTTGATGTCCAAGTTTGATCCCAAATCTCTTAATGATACAATATGATGATTTTCGAGTATATGTTGACTTTTAATAGTCAACTGTTGTTGTTTGTTGTTTATTAAGTGTGTAAGTGCTCATGGAATCACTTAGGAATGTATTGGAACCCACAAATGCATGTCCCGTAGTGCGTAAAATGGTAGTCGAATGCATTTGCGTTTTATGTTTCTGGTAGAGGTTTGCCACTCATTCTTGATAGCGGTTTGTTTTGAAGTTGCTTGATAGCGGTTTGCTTAATTATGCCTGATAGCGGTTTGCTTAGATATGCCTGATAGCGGTTTGATGATAAATGAATATTTTATTATGAACAGGGAAACTGCTACGAGGTAGCGGTTTGATGAAGATTATTTTTATTATTAAAATAATCCAAACCGCTATTTCGAATTTTTTTAAACTGGTAGCGGTTTGATTAAAATGAATATTATATTCGTAGATGTTTGGTCATAGCGGTTTGATTAAAAAATGAATATAATATTCGTAGCTGTTTAGTCATAGCGGTTTGATTAAATTTAATATAAATATTTGTAGTGTTTGGAATTAAATAAAATAATTAAATCCGTAGCTGTTTGGGCGTGGGCGATTGGATCATTCCGCTACATAGCGGTTTTTGATCTATTTACCATTCTCAAAGGTTGGGACTAACTCTTCTCATAGCGGTTTGGTGTCTAGTGGGTAGCGGTTTGGGCCAGAATCTCAAAGTTTTGGCCCATTAGTCCAAATACCCTCTCAAGGCCCAATCCAAAGGCATAATTACCTCGTTAACACCCATCCGGGACTTGTTAAATTGTATGTGCTCATCGGATATCCTTGACCAACGTCGACTTAATCTCACCATAATCAATCAAAGCATGTCAATGTTCTTATCTAACATCAAAATATATGTCTTGTCTGCCTGTCTTTGTTGATATCATTATGCAGACAAAATGGCTGATGAGAATGTTCCCGCTCCTGCTCCCACAAGATCCGATGATCAAATACTTCCATTTGCTGCATGGGTGCCCATTGGAAAGAGCAACTATGTTTTAGATCTTCAAAAGAAGCAAAAGAATCCAATCTTTCAGATCTCTGTGGATATTCTACAAAACATAAACTTCTTTAGGGCATTCACTGCTTCAGCCTCGGTTCCGGCTATCTACATTCAACAATTCTGGAACACGCTTACATATGAGGCAAAGACTGGAACTTACAATTTTGAGCTGGATGAAACCTGATTCATATTGGACGCTAATCTTCTGAGGGAAGCTTTAGAGATAACTCCCATTGATCAAGCTCACCAGTTTGTGTCACCTCCGTCAGGTGATGCTATTATGGACTTTGTGAATGAACTGGGGTATGCAGAGGTTATTCACTTTGTGTCAAGAATGGCGATGAAACCTGTATCATCCTTGGAGAGTGATATTGTCTATGATCAACCAATGTCTCATCGGCAAGACTTCTGGGTATAATAGGCCCAGATATCCAGTTCTTCAGATGCTTCGGGGAATTATTACAAGTTCTAATTTTGACTATGCTGAACTTATGTGGGAAGAATTTGTACAAGCTATCCAGACTTTTCTTACTGATAAGGACAATCTGGGCAGTCCCACTAAGAAGGGCAGGAAAGACAAGGCTCATGTTATTCCTTATTGTCGGTTCACGAAACTCATTATCTGTCATTTGGGAAGAACTAATAATATTCACCAAAGATCAACATCTTCACTTCATCTTGCTGAAGAAGATCTCAGACTTGTTAATCTTAAATTCGTCCCAAAGGCGAAGAAGATGAGGTCTTTGGAATGCCAATTCCTAACGAGCTGATCTTGAACAATATCAGGAATGCACCGTACTACAATGATTATTTAGAAATGGTCACAAAGCATGATTAGAAAGTTGCAACCGAAAAGGAAGGAAAGAAGAAGACTGCAAGTGTCAAGCAATCCAAGTCAAAGTTTGCTACAGAGAAGTTAAGCAAACCAGCACCTGCATCAAAACCTAAGCCTGCCAAGGAATAACCATCTAAGCCCTCTACTGCTAAGCCACCCAAGCCGAAGCCTGCTAAAGAGAAGTCAACCAAGGCTACACCCTTACAAAAGGCCGACAAGGGTAAAGTTGCAAAAGTTTGTAACATGAAGAGTTCTTTCCAGCTGGTTGATGAACCTAATGAAGAACCAGCTCAACCTGAACCTGAAACTGAACCCGAACATCAAGGTGAAAGTGAAGAATATGATGTCGAATGAGCCATTCAGATGCGTCTGGAATCGTTTCATGCAGTGGGTCATGCCATCATGTTGGAGGTGTGGCGTTCGAGAATCCTGTTTGCAGATGGCACTTTGACCACTCCCTGTAGTTGAAGGCAAGGGTAAAGCTATTGTTACTGAAGAACAAGCTGCCCAATCACTGTTGGCCCTGCACACACCAAAGAGGAGAAGCACCACAGACCAATTTATATTCCAAAGGCGGATTCCAGCTACTGAAAAGGCATCAACTAGACCCTCTGCACAACCACAAGATGACACATCCGCCAATATTGTTCGTGACTCTCTGTCTCTTGCAGATGCTAAAACAGGTGTTGAATCAGATAAGACAAACAATGGAGGTAATACTGAGATATTGCAAATTACTGAAGAACTAGGAGAAGATGTGGATAAACAGGTGAACCTAAAGGAAAAGACTATTGAACTTAATCAAGACCAGGCTGGATCAGACCCTGGTGAAACTCACGAGTCTCGACCTCCACCAGAGCAGGTACTCATGGATGAAGACCAGGCTGGACCAGACCCTGGAATAAGCCATGTGACTCTTACTGGACCAGATCTGAGTTCGCACGCACGAATTTATGGAAATTTTGTACCTAAAGTTTAAGGAATGTTTTGAAGTTTTCCGGATGACTGGAACTTGTCATCCTTAGAAGGATCCACTAAGTTTAACTGGGACTCTCTCATCAATGAAGAATCTGGATGATGCTTATGCTATTGGGGATCCGTTCATTAATGTCAAATCCACTGATGATGAACCAAGAAAACTCAATGTGGAAGCAGAAGTGGTCTCCATGGTCACTGTCTTAATTTATCAAGCGTCTTCCTCAGTTCCGCCATTGTCCACACCAGTTATTGATCTTTCACCTCCTAAACCTGCATCATTTAACACTCAAGCACCAATCTTTACAGCAATAACAACGACTATAAAACAACAACCTTCCACCTCCTCCAAACACAAAGCAACAATGATATCAGAGTTAGCTATATGTAGTGCATAACTCTGGAAAAGAATTTCTCTGAGCTTAAAGAGGGAAAAAAAAACAAGAATTCTCGATAACACGACTCGGAAAACTCTTGGGATTCTAGGGGTTTACACTTTGGGACTTAGGATCTGCCTCACAAGATTAATGAAATTGTTTGTGAAACAGTCAAAGAGGCTGTACAAGTAGCTCTATAAGTTCCTCTTAGAGATCGCTTCAGAGACTTGTCCGAAGAAGATATGAAAGAAATGCTTCCCCAACGAATGTTTGAGAGTGGTTTCAATCAAATCACTTTTGGAACATGTCGCTCTCTATGAAGCTCTTGAGGCATCTATGGCATGGGAACAAAAGGATAAATTCCTTGCTGAAAAGGATAAGTCATGCAAGCAACGCCGTGACGATCAAGACCCTCTTCCTCTTCCACCAGATTCAGATCTTAGCAAAAAGAAACAACATGACTCTGGCGCTTCTAGCTCCTCATAGCTCCCAGCTCTACAGTCATCTGCCTGGAATAAGTCTGACACTAGAGAAGCTCCTTCAAGCTCCTCCAAGCAACATTCCGGTCCTCATCTTGAGCAACTAGTCGAAGACATACCAATGCCCGATACTACCACTATATCTGATTCGGAGGATACTAATTCTGCTCATCTTCCAAAGATCAAGCTGAGGTCATAATGGTTGAAGCCTATTTCAGAGGAAGACAGACCTGAAACTCCAGAACCTGACTGGTCCATTCCTACGAATGATCTGCCTGAACCAGAGAACAACTGGGTAATGTTTCACGCTACTATTCTATAAAGATCCGAGGGGAAACAAGGTACTTCGGAAGATGGTGATTGGGATCATTCATCACATGGTTTTGCAAAAGAATTGGGAAGAAGAAGCTCAGTAAGCCTGACTTTAAAGGCCCATCATACAAGGTAGCCAAATCCTTTCACGAAAACAACATCTCCCTGTAATTCCAGATGAAAGAATGTCACCGAATGCTTACGGATCAAGTTGTTTTGGTTAATCCTGAAGGCCATCGATTGGTTCTTGATGTGAGCAAACCTCTACCCCTAGGAGGACCTCCTGGCCAGATAACCATTCAGTCATAATTCTTTTTTAATAAGGATCTAGAGTATTTGGTGTCAGGTGACAAAGGCAGACGATCGACATTGTCCATTTCCAAGCTGAAAGCAGCTCAATATCTAGACTTTGGACTTGAAGAACTAGTACCGTCACTCTGGATTGAGAGTGAACGTGAGTATGATATTAGTGCTGCTTATGGTATCTCTCACTGGTGGTTCAAGCGTAAATAATTCTACATCACAAGACACAGTGCCCCCTCTAATTGCAGCAAAGTCAGATCTTACATGCCGATTCTCAGTGTTGTTAGTCTCAAGACTTATGAAAGATACGGGTATCCCTTCTTAAGAGAGATTGTTCTTCGCAGAGCTGACTACAAGGAATACAAGATCTCAGAGGCTGACTTCAAAAATCTGCACCCGAATGACTTTGAAGATCTATACCTGCTTCATCTTTAAGGTCAGCTCAATCATTTATCCGGTAACGACAAAGTTCATCTCTTCAACGCACTCAACCGGTGGATTAGAAACATCGTCATAAGAAAACGTGTAGAAGATCTATAGCTCGAGGTTGAAAGTTATCAAACAAAACTCAATCTCACTCAACCAGATTGGGATGCTTCTGACTTTTTGTTTAAAGAAGACTACACCATAGTCAGCAAGCCAAGGGCAGTAATCTACAAAGATAGGAATGATCAGAAGAAGATGATGCGAGAGACTGAGGTGCACAAGTTCAGTGATGACACATTGCAAAGGATTCTGGACAAGCTGGATCACATAGTTAAAGACTTCAAGTTGTACAAATACAATAAGGGCATGGAAACAAGAATTTGGTCTGAGGACGATCGAAGGAGGAGTAAGGATTTTATGGGGGTGATCGAGAGGAGGCTCAAGATTAGGAGAATCTTCAGGAGTCTTAAAATCTTTGTTGGTGGACGGCTAAGAGATGTTGACTACAGACTTATCCAAAGAACGGAACGAATTCATCCTTCCGACACTCAGGTCAATATCATCTTATTGTGTATAATATATCTTGTACATTATTATGACTCGCTCTCGGTAGTATATACTTTACTCCGCTGTTAGTGTCATTGTATAAATTTTTCATGAGTTTTTCGTTAAACTCAAATTTTTTTCAAAATTATTATACCTGACACTCACACATACCTTCATAGATTAAGAGGGAGCATTAATATGGTCCCCGTTTGGCTTGTGATTAATCAACATATTTTTCTCCTAGTTTTTCCAACATATTCGAATCCATTGGTATCCAAAATATCAAGGGGTTTGAAATTTTTGATAAGGGGAGAAAATGTGATTTAAATATGATAACTGATAAAAAAATGTGACTTTGTGGACTCATATGTATACTTCACCCTCCGTGTGCTAAATATTTCGCTTAATCGATGCACGTGTTGAGGGGGAGCGTTTCTGAAAATTCAAAAACAATCGAGGTACTAAAGGCTTTGATATTTATATCACAAGTACCTGATTGAGTTTTTTAATTGGTTTTATGGCAAGGTGAATTGTACCAAAAAGATCGACCATGTATTTAAATTTTATCAGAGTTATAAGGTTGGTAAGGTTAGGTATTAGTTCCCATGATCCAGCCAGAATCAGAGGGATCTACCCAGGGACAATCCACTAGTTAGTGTAGAAGTCCTTAGGTATGACATAAAAAAGGAGTAAAAGTGAGAATAAGGGGATAGTACTGACTGAGATAGAGCTAGAACTGGAACAAACCCAACAAAGTTATAGTCAAGAAGTCTCGGTAAGCACTGAAGGGGTTGATGAATGAAAAAGAAATGTAAGGATCTAAGGGTGTAAAGAAAGAAAGCCTCCAACATTTAGGTAGAAACTTGTCAATTACAATCTGTTGTGTCATAATCACATGATGATTGCTGACATTTAATGACTAACATCAAGACCTTGTGATTGCAAGCAACCCTCTCTAACCACTCAGAATCTCTCTAAAAGATTTCTGTTTCATTTCTCATAGAGAGCTAAACACGTGATTTATCTTTTGGACTTTCTCACTCCGAGTTAGTTGATATTGAAAAGGTGGCAGTCTGCTCCAGCCTCCAATCACTAAAACCAAAACACACAATTAAGTCCAGAGCCAAGAGATCATCAGTTAATCTCATTAGGACACTATTCCATATTACTTGTTCTTCACACAATGTGAAAACAAGGGTTATCATAAGAGTCCTACGCTATTATCCTTATGTTTTGCCAGAACATCGAGTGGACACTTATGTGTTCACAATGAAGTGAAAATCCTACTTGAGCCAAATTAAACAATCTCATGGTAGGTGGACTTGTGAGTCTTAATGGGTCAAACTATGTGACATGGATATGAATCGGTCCAGATTATGAATTGACGATTGATGAATCTTAATAAAAGCTTAACACTCTCAATGTGTTACAAAAACACTTTCTCAAGTGACACGTCGATTGATTTTCAAAACAATTTTCCTCTTTAATTGGTAAGATAGTAACTAACCGATTTACTCTTATCGTGCTGTTCTCTGTGAGACGTATACCGATTTAGAGAACACCAAGTTAAGGCGATTTTGATGTCTTATACATTAGAAGATCTGACACTTATACTGGAAATCCTGTCAAGGAGATTCTTCTTAAGATTGAATCTACCTGATCACAGGTCGGTCCTCACAGGATCTGGAGGTTAATCCAACCAACTCGGGCGAATGACAAAGACTATATTCGTCCACAAGCTTATTGCTAACGGTTTTATTACAGGGTTCAAGTAAGTTGGAGATGTAGATACCTTGTTCCAGTGGAGTCTATTTCATAACCGCATGCTCATACTCGATTGATACATCTAAAGAACTCATGAAAAGCTCAAGTATATGTTTCAAAGCTTCCGCAACTCTGATATCAAAGTCCTCTCAAAATGATCAAGTATTAAAGTTAAAGGAACTTCAAGAACGACGAATAATCAAGCTTTCATCATCAAGAAAGGTATGAGCATGCCGGTCCAGTTGTTACAATCACAAGACGGCGAAAGACCACAAGTTGATGATCATTGATTAGATTTGGCTGATGATCTCAAAGAAGCTCAAGATCACATATCACGTTCAATCATAAGCCACAAGACAAAGACCACTACATCAATGTACAAGATATCACATGAAGAATCAAAGACTACGAGCTCACCGCTCTCTACTACTCTCGCCTCGCAATCAGAAGATTACTGTGTCGCAAGTTAGTATTTTTTTTTGGGTGACCTCCCTTAGGGGGAGATTGTTAGATATTAGAAAAAGACTCGGTCACCCCGTGTATTTTACCGTTTATTGTAGCTCGTAGTTAATCGTTTAATGTATAACATTCGGTAATGGGCCGGGTATTAAACCCAACGTGTAAGCCCACCACCAAGGCCATTAGGTCGGTTTTGTAAGCAACTATGTAAGCCTCTTCCATGCCTTGGAAGAGGTGGTTAGTCATTTTATAAAAGTCACACTTTCTCTCACTAGGGAAAAACTTTTCTCTGTCTAGACTTGGTAATCCATCGATCCTTTCTATTGTGTTATAATTTTATATCCTACAGGGGGATTTTGGTTCTGGTTCTCTTCTTGGAGGCATTTTCTCTAAAATCACAGAGTAATAAAATGAAATTAGTTTAGTTCTCTAAGTCGTGCTCCAAAGATGAAATGTTGTGAGATGATATGTTAAAGTTGTGTAAGGGTCTTTGGACCATCGTGTTACTTGTAATGTTTTGAGGAATGTTCTAGTATTTATATAAATAACTCATATAAATAATTGTAAGATATACGTAAGGGAAATGTATACGTATATATATGTATGTCATATAAACACGTAAACAAGTAGTGTATATGCACACGAAAAGTTTGATGTGATGCTTTTTTTGTGAAAACGGTTATAGTCTAGGTAAATATGTGATCCGTCCGAATTAACACACACACACATATATATATATATGTATATGTATATATATATATGTATATATATATGTATATATATGTTGATATGTATTAAGGTTTAATGAATTAAAATCCTTCGAAAATAAATTTCAAGAAATTAAATGACAAATAAAGTAAAGTGCTTTTTTAAAAAAATGCTTTCTAAAATAAATGACAAGTATTTAAATTGCATTAAAAGTAAATGACGGTATGTAAATTGACTATTAATTTTTTAAACCTTTTTAAACCGCACTTAAATTCCAAATCACTAATCACTTAGCAACCACAAGTTAAACTACTCACTACGCATGGCAAATATCAAATAAGATAACATTTTATAAAATAACTAATTAAATCTACACTAATTAAATAAAAAAGGATAGAAAATGTAACCAAATTGAAGAGCCGCAAATAAACGATAACCACCCGATCTTACAAACATAATAAACAAATAAGTTTATCACTTTTAAGCTCTACTTCAATAATTAGCAAATAAAGGTGTCAACTTTATCTACTAATTACTTTCATAAAAACTATAAATATAAAAACTTTATCTATTTATTAACCTTATAAGACCCTTAAGCTCCGGCCTTAGATGAAGAAGGATGGAATATGAAATAAGACATGAAAAATTAAGACACAATAAGCTAATAAGATGAAAACTTTTTAGAAAAATAAGCTATTTTGAAAACTAATTTTTGTAAAAATAAAACTGGATTAAATCTATATATAAAAAAAACTACTTTTGAAATAAAAACTAGAATAAGCTAAAAAGCTATCAAGGCTTTTTCAAAGAAAGGATAAAGGATAAAAGCTTATAAATAAGCCACTTCTCAAATAAGCTACAAATACCCTTCGAAATAAGCCCTAGCTTAATAAGCTATAAAAAAAACTAGTAAAGTTTAGAACTTTATGACTAAATAAGCTAAACAATAAGCTCTCGAAGATAAAGGTGCTCAAGACTTAATGAATAAGTCGAGTAGGAGACTTATGACACCCTTTTTAGCATTCAAATCGAGCTTAATCAAACAATAAGCATTTTTGAAAAAAAGTAAAAACAAGAAAAGAGAAAAAGATAAGATAAGCAAAAGCTATTTTAGAATTTATTCAAAAAACAATACGCTAAAAGATGAAAACTTTAGATCTAAATCTATCGAAAACTAAGATGTTCAATCAAGTGAACTTGGATCGGGTATATTTAAAGATTTAGATCTAAGAAAAATAAGCTAGAATTAAAAAGCAAAAAACTTTATGCTAGAAAATAAGCTAAAAATATAAGATCTATAATTTTTAGATTTAATCCACCCGAAACTAAGGTGTTCAATCAATTGAACTCGGATCAGGTATGATTAAGGATTAGATCTATATAAAGAAAAAAAAGCTTGAGTAAAAATAAGCAATCGAAAAATAAGCTAAAATAAGCTCACTCGAAAAGCTCTAAATCGAAAACAATATAAAATAAGCTAGTCTAAATAAGCTATGGAAGTAGCTTATTAGAATATAAGCTTAAGAGATGGGATCCAAAAAATAAGCTATAAGCATGAGCTTATTTGGATATAAGCAAAAGAAAAGAAAGAGTAAAAGAAGAATAAGCATAAAAAGAAAATAAACATTAAGAAATAATAAGCATTTCATAAAAACAAACCTTAAATATCTTCATTAATAATCTAAAATTCTTCATTACAATAAGCTAAATAAGCTATAAAAGCTTTTACAATAAGCTCAAAATTATACTACACTACTCCTAAATCTACACCTACTACTATTTTGAAAATAAACTAATTCTAACACTAACTAACTCCAAATGCTGCTGATGCGTGTGATATATATAGCCCAAAGTAGGTGGGGGTATTTTCGTCCTTTTAGGTCATCCACCACTCATATTGCTAGATCTGAGGGTATTTTGGTCTTTTTGCCTTCTACCAACCGCCTCATTATTGCCCATGATTGGCACGGATTCACGCACTCTGACCTCGTACTGACACACGCCTCCTCGGACTGACACACGCCAGATGCCACGTGTCACGCTCTGATTGGCCAGCCGCCACCTGGAACAGTACCTCGTACCTCGGACTGACACCTCTGCCTGCCACCTCGTACCTCGTACTGACATGTCAGTCTGCACCTCGTACTTGCCTGCAATCTGACATTCAATCATTAGAATGCCACGTGTCACCACCAGAGTGGTGCCACGTGGCGTAAGTACTGTTCCGTCACCGTCCGGTTAGCCGCCGCCGGACCACCGGTCAACGGCGATGGTCAACGATGGTCAATGGTGGCGGACCACCGTTTAACAGTGGCGGTCAACGACGGTCAACGGTGGCGGACCACCGGTCAACGACGGCGGACCACCGGTCAACGGTGGTTGACCGCCACTCAACCGGCGGGTCAAGGCCGGGTTAGGTCGGATAAAAACACAATACGAACATATTTGCAACATATTTATTCGTATTTTAGTGTTTTAGTTCGTTTATTAGCATTTTCCGGGGTACAAATGATGTGTGTTTTAGCACACATCACAAGTACATTTCCCTTTACTTTATCTAGTAAACCTTTGGGAGCCCAAATCTCAGCCTTGCATCCGCAAGAAAAAACCATATCATCTATATAGAGAAATAGATGTATGAACATACCTGGTGTATACTCCCAATAATAGTCTTCAGTGTCGTCACTTCATTTACTGCAACCGTTGTTGAGCACATACACATCTGACCGAGCATCTATATCATCTTTCAATCCAGCCTTCCACTTGGAAATCACCTCATAAGCAACTGTATTATTAAAAGTCAATGACTCATGTGCATAAATCTTCTTCGCTTCAGCAACTTTTGAAGCAGCCTCATTAATGTCTTCTCTATAACTGGATAGTTCTCATGCAGAGTGTTGCTCCCTATCACGTGCTGAATGATAGTATATCAAATCTTGAGTTTGTACTTTATGAGAACCAGCTCCTTGACCGACATTCCTTAGAGGTTCCACCTCAAATGCATGATCCTCCTGCGGTTCCACCTCAAAATCAACTCCTTGCAACACCTGCACTGAACCCGTACCTACACCAGAACCAATGAAAGTTTTCTTGTATTCCACACTTTCATTGAAACCCATATTCATGTCAAGCACTACCTTTGAAGTAACGTCATCTAACCTCCAAAGATTTATTATCCACTATACATTTATGGTATCCCAGGAATATGCACTTGAACTTAACCGGTTCAAGCATCCCTTACTTAATACTAGCAAGCCAACCAAAAACCCTAACATATCTATAGGCGTCATAAATCTAATCGCTGATGATGGTGACCTTGTTCACTAGATAAGTAGACATGGTTGTATCCTCTGCCCAAAGAACCTTGGACAGACCATACTGAATCAGAAATAACTACCTTAGCCAGAGAGTCATGTTTAGTCTATCCTTAACCAACCATTCTGCTGACAGGTATCACTGCAAACACCCAAATGTTTTGGTGACCCCACTCTTCGAAATCGTTCATGTAAGACTCTGATTACAAAATCAAGAACATTACAGGTCTTATCTTCCCACCCAGTCGAAATTCTCTATCCTAACATAGCTATCCTACCCTTCAATGTCTTCCTGGTCACTGCCTGACCGTCCAGGGTATTTACGTAATTATCCCTTCTTGTTCCTGATAGTACTACCAAGGAACCCTCTATAACCTTGATCTTGCCCGACTACGTCTTCACGGTAAAACCCTCTTTTTAGAGAGTACCCATGATATCAAGTTTCGCCTTAATTCCGAAACATACCTGATGTTGTCAATATGAAATTGACCATCCTCATTGTAAACTTGAACCTTACCTGTCCCCATACACGGCATTCCCTGCCATCACCAAGCAGTATATTACCACTATCATACTTTTCAAAATCAACCAAGAAATAAAATTATGACAAGTTATAACGATGGAAAAAGAGCCCCTATATGTGATATTGGTATGAGCCTCCTGATCCATGATCCAGTCCAATAAGTTCATCATTCTTCAACTCTCATAAGCCATACATAACATTAGCAATGTCATACTTAGCACTCAAGAACAGATAACCTGATCTTCATATCTGACAAAAAAAAATGGGGTGAGAGTGAAACCAATGGTACTACAAAGAATAACGATCATTAAAAATAAAAATGAAAGGGTTGGTGTTGCTTTAAGCCTTGAGATTTATTTTATGTAATACCTGGGAAAATATAAAAAAGCTCGCGCCCCCCCCACCCCACACCCCTCAACTCTACCCCCATGTGTACAATTGTTTCATTTAGCCGTCTTCAAAGCTCCTCAACTGACATATATAACACCTGAGACTGCTATACTACAAACCAATGACTTTGACCACGCACTATCATTTACCCTACCCATATCTATTTGACCAGATACTCCCCCACACAAACAACCATCACCACCATCGCCCTTTTGCTTCTGTCAACTTTTGTGAGTTCCCTAGAATTAATTGTCACAAGCACGACTCTAAGCTCAAGAATACTCGACCAAAAGGCAACGTCTCTATAGAAATTATCGTAAAACGGTGGTAAAGATTTAAGTAATAATAATGTCTGATCCTCATCTGATATAATAGTATCTATAGCCGCCAAGTCACCTACCAGCTTGTGAAACTCATCAATATTTTTAGACTGATTCTTACCTGTATACATGTGAAAAGTATATAACTTCTTCTTTAAGTGCAAATGATTAGCTAAAGACTTTGTCATGTATAAAGTCTCTAACTTTTTCTAAATCTCTGCTGCAGTTGTCTCCTTGGTGATCTCCTGTAGGACCGATCACCTAAACACAAGATCAAAAGCCTTTTTCCTTACCTGCCGTAGCACGAAGTCATTCTTTTAACCCTTTGCTAACCGTTTAACCTTTTGTGAATTTACCTACATAAAATACGATCTAGCAAAGTAACCCGCTTGTAAAAACCCTTGCTTGATCGATATAACCCTAAGAATAAACCTTCTTAGAAAACGATCAAACCAAGAAACCCTTCAAAAAACAAAACCCCTTCTTAATCAAATATCGATTGAACCCTGAAAATCAGACCATCCAGTCAAATCGACAACCCTTGATTCAAGAAAGTATCTGACGCATTTTGAAGTAACCCTTGTCGTACTTTATTTTTGCAAAACAATTTCTTGTAAACTAAAAAACCTTGCAACCTTGATAGTCTTGGACTTATTCTCCGACCCTTTGTTTATTCTGATAACCTTGTGATATAAACCTCACAACACCGAACTAAGCAAAGTATTGGTTTCAAGATTTCTTACTATATATATAATATAAATATAAATATATAATAAGTAGTCCCAAAATATCAATAATAGTAAGAGAAGTAGTATTCCAAGAGGGTTTTAGAAAATTACTTTTACCCAAAGTAAAATCCCAAAAAACCTTCCCGGGTCGTTTCTCGACGAGGTGCGAATTTGAGTATCGAGTATCGTTTGAGAATTTATGCTTGAATAATCACAGTGATTTGGTTTTCTAATTCTACGGGAAAAGCAATTAAAGGGCAAGCTAAACTAAAAAAGAAAGCAACTACTAATTAAAAACGATAACGGGAACGTAAAAACACGACTTAAAAGCCTAAATTATGAAATTTTAACCCTACAAATGCAAATTTAATTTTTATAAATCCTAAAGGATAAAAGAAAATTTTAAAAAAAAAGAATTATATTTTTTGACTTTTATATTATTTATTATGAATTAAAATGGATTTAATCTAAAAAATTAATTAAAAATACTAAATTAAATGGGAAAATTCTGAAAAATTTATGGAAAGTACTTTGGACAATGCTAAACCTAAGAAAAATAAAAAGGGTAAAACAGCTTAAGGGAATAAGCTTGAAATAAGCTAAAATGGGTTGATTGCTTAAAAAGGTAAAAAGGTGTTATATATTAAGATTGTTCAAAGTTATGACATGGTTACAAGTCCAAGGGCAGTGGTTGATTGTGTGTGTTTAAATACTTTGGTGTGTAAAGGGGAGTCACGGTTCACCCTTGTGACCTCTCTTTTACAAAACATTTTTTTATTTTTCTTTTTTAACTAAAAAAAAAGCAAAAATATGGGGAAAAAATAATTTTATTTTATTATAAAATTGAACTTTTACAAAACTTGAAAATAAGCTAGAAAAGAATCAAAAAAAGTGACATTTGCTTAAAAACTTACTTATTCTACATAAGCTAAAGCTTGATTAGCTTTTTAGACATACTAAGCAAAAGTAAGTAAATAAGTTGAAAGCATAACCTAACCTAGTCCTAATAAGCATAAGTGACTAAAAAAGAGCTACTATGATAACCTGAAAAGCACTAAAAAGACTCTAAAACATCAGACATAAAAAAACAGTTTTAAAGGACAAGACCTCTACTTTTAAGCTAGAATTTAAGACAAATAAGCAAATAGTATAAGCTGCAGCTAGAAAACAAATTAAGATAAAGAACCTAAAAGCACATATCAGTAGAATTTAAGCAAACATAATCAAGAAAATATAGCAAGAAAACACAAAGTAAAAATGACAGACCACTACTTATGTTTTTGGCTTTTGATTTTTAAAAGACTACTAGCAGACTCAATTTTAAGATACTTAGAAGCAAATTGACTAACTAAAAACTTAAAACAGATAACTTTAGACTACAATAAGCTAGGCTTAACTAAGATTTAAACAATTAAAAGCTGGATTATTGACTAAAAGACCTACACAAGGAAGCTATCTTGCTTGAACTAAAACCACTTTACTAAACTGTTTTTGACAAAATCTTTTAAAGAGACTATGTGACTTCAAAACAGATGCATAATGACATGAATTGAGCTCATATTGATCATAAAAACACTACACCTAAAACTCATTTTTATAAATCAAAGATTAAATCAGTTTGGAATGCTTATGATTTGGCAGATTCCAACCTTTGATAAAGCAAACTAAAAATCTTATCAAGACCTATTATGAGCTAATGAAAACTACTAATTAGAACATTTTAAAGCTTATGAAACTGACTTGATAAACCTAAAACAGATATGAACTTGATTTTGACCCATTTTACCTCTTACCCCAAACACCCCTTTAAATCTTTAAATTTCATTTTAAGCTAAAAACAAATTATGAAAAGGCCTAATTTATGAAAACAGATGGATGTTTATGCATGTTAAGGATATTTAAGCAAAAGTTATGGAGAAATAAGCACTAAAATAAGCTGAACTAGATAGGCAGTATTAATACTTAATGAAACAGTAGAAACTCTAAATGATCTTTTCTTCATTTAAATCTACTTCTAAGCTATGTAATAAACATAATAAGCTACATTTAGGCAAACTAAGCATGATTTATCAGTAATACCTGGAATAACAGTGATGATAAGCTGAAAAGGCAAATAAGCTAAAATTGAGAAATTAAGCTAAAAAATTAAAGGAAGAGTACCTTTGTCCTTTGCTTAAACTAGGACTTAAATGAAATTCCTAAAAGCTCTAGGGACTCAGCTTATTGTCAATAAACTGAATCCAAACCCATAAGCTCATCAATTACTAGCTTATCATCCATAAAGCTAAAAAAACATAGAACTTAACCATATAACTTGATAAGGAACAAACAACTCAAAATTTTTTTAAAGTTTTTATAAGAACTACTTAGCTTAAAGAAAGCTTGAAAATTTCTATTTGCTTATTAAGAATTTAAATTTAAAGATTGCCATAAAAAAACAGAATTAGAAAGGAAAAGAGCACAAATGAATTAAGCTGAAAATTACTTGTATTAATTAAAAGGGAAGTATAATAAACTGAATTTAATTACAATAAGCATAAAATAAGCTGGAAAATTTAAGCGACACTACTCCTAAAACTATTTCTACACTAGATGTCCCTTTATGAAGAAATAAGCTCCATATAAATAGCCAAATTCAAGCTTCTAGGTGTGCTTGTTGTGTTTTTTATGTGAGGAGAAAGTAACTTTAAAAAAAAAAAAAACCCCAACCCCTTGATTTCATCTGGACCCTCCAGTTCTTGAACATACTATTGATTCCGTACTGTCCAATAAGGCTTGTTAAGGATTGCCAAGGTGGTACTTGTCGCTTCATACTAGGCTGGGGTCTTAAGGGAGTGTGATTGTGTTGTTTGTCTGGTGCGAGGGGAAGTAGGGAGATGAATAGTAATTAGGTTTTGGCAGGTAAAGGTTTTGGGTGTTTGATTTTATAACGGGTTAAGGGGGAAAGGATTAAGGGTGCAAGGGTTTATGCATTGTAGGGGCTAACCTTGTTAGTCCCTAAGGACTAACGGTGTAAACCAAAAGGACCTGTGGTGTAAAGTTTAAGGACTTGGGGTGAAAAGGTTCTAACAGACTAACGGGGTTAAGGGTTAAATGTTAATGGTACTTATTGTATTGGTTTGGGCCGGGTTTTATTATTAAAAGGTTTTGGGATATGAAATGGATTTTGGGCTTTTTGATCATTTAATAAGCATTTTGGGCTGACTCGGCCCATTAAATGGGGTACGGGTTGGTCCACTAAGATGCACATGTCCTCGGCTTTGACTTTGACTTGTTGACTTTTTGGCATTGACTTTGATGTTGACTTTGATTTTTTCACGCTCTTTTTATTTCCGTGCTCGATTTTGTCGTTTTTGGCTTCTTTTGGTCCTTTAGTGAATATCCGATACCTGCATAGTAAACAACACAAAACAAGCATATTTTTGGCATTTAATGTCCGTTTTTGGTCTTTTAGGGTCGTTTTATTAGGTAAAAAGTATGTGTATTTAAGCACATACCAAAATCCCCCATACTAAGATATTGTTGTGTTCTTACGCAATGCCATAAGTAAACACTTAGGAAAACTAAGAATCTCAATCCCCCTCGACTAATTACCTCAAAAAGTAGCTAAGTGTTCATCAAGGGAAATTAAAGAATCAAATAGCTTTGAAAAGCCCCGTTTTGACCAATTTTATAAATCTACACTTATTACCACACATATTTTTGTATTTTTTCCTTTTTCTCATTTTTTTATACTTTTCTTTTTAAGCAACTAACATGAACGTTTGACTTTCGTTATTTTTATAACTTTAGGGTCACGGAATAAGATGCATTTCAATCCTAAAATGCCCAAAAAGGATAAATTCATCGTTCCTGACTTTTTACTTGTCCCAAACCAAGCTTAAAAACAAAATCACCGTTAAACATAAGTTAAGATGCTAACACTACTTATATTTTCAATTTGTAAGCTTTTCAATCCCAAAAATTATTATATCCTAGGTGAATGTGTTATTTCGACATTCAACCATAGATCAAACATTTTGCAAAATTTCTATGCTTCACGTTGCACCCAAAAGTAATGAGTTTGAAGGCGAGATCATTCCGTGTAGCGACTTTCGTCTTGGCAGATCCCAACCTTACGGCTAAGTGACCAAGGTTTTGACACCCCACAGAGACTAGTATCGGGACTCACGGACCTTCAGTTTCAAAACCCTTGAATTTCCCGTATATACATAAAATCACAACTTAAAACGAAAAAGTCTTAGTTCAAAAGCATATTTAAATTTAAGAACAAGATATTTTCCCTATATTTATTAAATCACATACATTATACTTAATATAATTACACATCCTTTAAACTAAGGAAATCCTCGACCTTTTAGAAGGCTGCAACATCGGTTGTGAGCCGGCAAGATGCAGCAAACTTTTATCATTCTTCGGATATCACTATGTGCCTATATTAGAAGACCTAGCAACATCGGTGTGAGCCGCAAGAATGCAGTAAACTTTTATATTAATCCCACAGTTTTTTATATATTATTATTACCAATCATTTTTTCATCATTTTTATCACACTTATACATTAACCCATGATGATAGATTCTTTTTAGAAAATTTAAGTATAAATTTGAACTAAGACTAAATAAATTATTGTTATCGACTATACTTCAAAAATCGTTGATTTAAGTTTAATTTTCGAAAAGAGCACGTATTATTAGTCCGGTTAGAAGCTTATGGGAGAAAAAGCCACAAACTACACTTATGAGCTCTTAAGATTTCCAACTAATCCTTGTTTAGCATCTAACTCATAATTAACTCTATCATTTCTCGTTCTTCGCAAATTTAAAATCTTTAATAAAAAGATCCGCGAATGCTTAGTCTAAAAGTTAAGGGACAAGCTAGAGCTCAACACGCTCGATCGAGTCAAAATTTATTCTTATTCTACCCAGCAGGAAAGTCAACATTGTGATAAAACACTTATTTTATTTTTGAAAAAATTAAATTTTTTTTTTTTTTGGTATTTTGGTGGTAAAAACGGGATTACGTGAAAACAACGACTGCAGGCACAATCAAATCGATAGATCCCCCCCATACTAGAGTTGAACATTGTCCTCAATGTTTTAAGAAGGGTCTCTACATAAATCCTAAGCCGTTTATTAAGTATGCTCAAAGATAAACGTTAGTCGATAAGATTGGATATTGGATTCCCATAATCATGCTAAGGATTGAAGCTCGAGTGAACGAAGGACAAAACCACGAGCACGAGAGGCTTCATACTCCGGGGCAATCCTGGACAAACATCACAACCCACAAAACACGAGAAAGGAAGAGGCGAGCCTCCTCACAACTCACTTATTCATTACTACTATAGAAGAGGCGAGCCTCCTCACAACACACAACACTTATTAGCAAATAAAAAGAAGATAGAATGGATAAGCATAGGGTGCCTCCCACGAAGCGCCTTGTTTTTGTTAACCGAGTCACAATCTTGACTCGACCCCGAATTCATTGGTCCATGGGGGAGCAAGTGGAAGATAAAATCTCTATCGGACTTTCGTTCAAGTGGTTTGGATAAACATTAAATTTCATGAAAGTTCCACTCCGATGAGATACACCCGGCATAAAAGAATGATAAACGGAGATGTCGGTGTCAAAAATGGTATCTTCATTCCCATATGAGAGAAGATATGGAGGAGAAACGCGATATGTGAGAAAAGGAAGAAAGATACATACAATATAAGTGAAGAGAGAATCACTATAAAGTATGAAATCCAGATCCAGGTTAAGGATGGGATGGGTAGGTAAAACATTAGGCATATGAACTCTTGGTTCTCTTGTTGGGAAAATATCCCCCACCACATCCATAGTGAAATGCCCAGTTCGGGCTCAATCTTAAAGCAGAAACAATCATACTCTGATGGAGATATGATGTGAGCGAGTTCATCGGCGAACTCCTCATGATAAAATTCACTCCTATCGGCAGGAGGAAATGGATTGATCGAAAGATCAAAGATGAACGAATCGTATTGAGAAAAATTAGCATGAGTAGTGGTACTGCCACTACTCTTCTCTTCAATATGATCGTCTTCAGAATAGAAAGCTTCATAATCCGAAAGAGATAAATTAGAACGAGTAGCGGTACTGCCACTACTAATCTCTTCCAGATTAAAGCAAAAAGTTTTAGATTAGGGTATAGAATTATCAAAGGTGTTAGTCTCCTCCAAGAAAGAGTTAGGAAATGTGGAGGAAGACTTGGTCACAAAATTAGAAGATGGAGGTGGATTATCTTTTAATGCTTCGATCTTAGCAATAAGAAGATTGATTTTCAATAATTTTTCATGAAGAACATCGTCCTCAATTTCTCCATCTTCCGGGGTAACATTCTCCACCACCTCTAAGTTGACGAGCTCATAATCGGGAGGTGAAGCATCGACATACTCGATATCCTCACCGTAGGGAGAATCGTCATTACTCGAAGTAGAATCATCGTTGGAATCGACGACAATCTCAGAGTGTTCTTTGAAAGCTTCAAGAGGGGTAGGATTGTTACAAAGAGGCATATCACACACACTGGTGGGAATACCCTCAGACTCACTTGGGATCGGGACAAGGTTCTCAACACTAGACTTTATTACTTCATCCGATTCCATTGCCGGAATAGCGTCAAGATGCTCATCCTCCATTATGAGAGAGTCAACGGGCTCCTCGGTTGCATGGCCCCCATACTAAAGAGCTATAATTGGAAAGTCGGAGTGATCATGCGCATCAAACAAATTCTTTCAAGAATCTTGTTGAATTCATTTTTAATTCTTCCGAAGAAGTTTTCCTTCCTCGTAATCATCAACCATCATAGTAAATGTCATGAATTATGATAGATACATCGCAGTAAGCACGAAGATTAGTAATAATAGTAAGCACTGTTATGGTCAAATGGATAGTATAAAGACAGTAGACACCGGCAGCGCTAATATTTTCATAGCTCAGCATTGTAAAAATATGAGACGGTAAAGCTGAAAGGATTATAGCTGCATGTTCTTCAGCTAACAATTCTTACGTTTTACACCATTTATCTTGTAAAAAAGAATATCCTCTTTGCTGCCACATCGTTGACGTCATTATGTTCTCATCAATAGGACTGCACATGTGTTTCTAATTCGGCGTTCAATCACTTACTCTTAAGCACAAGTTTAATGAAACGACGGGATACTGCGGGGTCTGATGGGATTGGTCAACTACCTGGAAGAATTATAATAATAGAACTTTGGTTCATCGTTGATACACAGGAAAGTCTCAAACGAGGACTCGGGCCCGTTAGTTTCTCCCATGAACAAAAGACATTGTTATGGACTAAACTAGGGTGAAGTTAGTGAAAACTCACAAGTTGTGATTGAAACAAGGGTCCTGATTCGTAGACAAAACGGGACGTAAATGAGGTTCACCAATCATAACCCATAAATGAGTCATCACATTCCCAACATAACTTACAAGAATACGTCTTGTACTGGGTTGGAGGGTAGTCGGAAATATTTTTGAGAATCATCCGTAAGAAATTACGGACATTTGGATCATAAGCGAATGAATTTCCAGCTCTCGAAGCGCAAAATGAACAAAATCCACCGTTTAAGAAACGGGCATTCACACCCACAACAAGTGACTGGCTTATCAATCTCCATAATCACAATTCAACAAATACCATTATAAAGATTAACACTACATGCAGTTTGGCACCACTCACTACTAAATCACTTAAAGCCATCACATGGTTGTCCACACCGCCACATCACTCACTTTCATTATACGAAGAACATGTGTCGAAGAATATAAACAAATAAGTAAGTCAACGAAATAAGAATTAAATATGAATAAGCAGGATAAAGACAAAATTATTTTATAAGCAAAAATACATAAGAAAGGAACAAATATTATCTTTGGGCAACGATAATCGATCGAAACAAGTTAACGTCGTAGCTCTTAGAAACACAAACAAAAGAAGCGGAGAGCAGAGTAAGCGCGAAGTCTATAAAATCCCATCTCAATTTGGGTCGATAGTTCGTAGATCGACCCTCCTTAATTACCTCTCTTACTAGTCTGGTAACCTAAAGGTTAGCCAAAAGTCACAAGTGACACAACTGTGATCGAGTGTTGTTAGTTTCAAAGTTTATTGGTATTTTTGAGATCTACTTTGATAACAATATTCAATAAAAGACACAAAAAAAGCATAACTTCACGGGAAGGGTCTTCAACACTAATCTTCAAACGAAACACGATAATCATTTCACAACCTCCCCGGCAACGGCGCCAAAAATTGACTTCAAGATTTCTTATTATATATATATATATATATATATATATATATAATATAAATATAAATATATAATAAGTAGTCCCAAAACAGATCAATACAAAGAATTTCCAAGAGGCATTTCAAAAAGGAAATTACTTTTACCCAAAGCAAAATCCTAAAAAACCTTCCCGGGTCGTTTCCCGATGAGGTGCGAATTTAAAAATCGAGTATCGTTTAAGAATTTATGCTTGAATAATCACAAATTGGATTTGGATTTCTAGTTCTACGGGAAAAAAGCAATTAAAGGGCAAGCTAAACTAAAAACGAAAGCAGCTACGAATTAAAAACGATAACGGGAACGTAAAAACGCGACTTAAAAGCCTAAATTATGAAATTTTAACCCTACAAACGCAAATTTAATTAAATTTAATTTTTATAAATCCTAAATGATAAAAGAATAATTAAAAAAAAGAGTTATATTTTTTTGACTTTTATTTTATTTATTATGAATTAAAAACAGTTTTAATCTAAAAAATTAATTAAAAATACTAAACTAAATGGGAAAATTCTAAAATTTTTATGAAAAGTACTTTGAACTATGCTAATCCTAAGAAAAATAATAGTGGCAAAACAGCTTATAAAAATAAGCTGTAGTTAAGCTAAAATGGGTTGTTGGCTTAAATGGCAAAAAGAAGGGTAAATAATAAATTTTGCAAAGGATGACAAGTGACAAGTCCCAAGGGCAGTTGGTGTTGATGTGTGTGTTAAATATGCTTGGTATGTAAAGGGGAGGTCACAGGTTCGACCCCTTTGACCTCTCTTTTTTATAAAACATTTTTTTTATTTTTCTTTTTAAAAACTTATAAAATAAGCTAAAACAACAAAGTTTACAAAAGAAACTTTTTTTCAAATCTCAAAAATAAGCCGATAAGAACCTACTTTGATGAGCTTATAATAATCAGGATATATCAAAGTTTAGCTAGAATTTAGCCACAATTTGATTTGCAAAAATGGCCAAACTTACTAGCTTAACTTAATTGTTTTTAATCTAAAAACTCAAAAGGCTTTTCTGAATAAAAGTAACTCAAAACAAATGCATCAAGATGCAATAGGATCTCATTTGGACTCAAATAACTATACTTCAAAAACCCTTTTAAGGAATTAATCAAGGGGGTGTTTGGGGTTGCTTATTGAAAATAGATTATGCGTTTTGAAAACAGATAATTAGATAATCAGCTTTTAGAAAACGTGGTTTTGAAATTTAGTGTTTGGATTTGATAATGTTGTTTGATATCGCAAAAATGAGATAATCAGTTTTTCTAGTGTTTGGCAAATTTGATTATTGTGTGACTTAATGCCAAAAATTACTAAAATAGACATTTACCTACCAAAATATAAGCCACATGATA
>BQNB010082376.1:978-29345 GCA_026074375.1 Tanacetum coccineum
GGTGGAATTTTCTTACAACAACAGTTATGACACTAGTATCAAAGCTGCACCATTTGAGGCACTGTACAGTCGCAAGTGTCCATCACCTATTTGTTGGGCTGGGGTTGGACACGCTCAGCTTACTAGCCAGGAAACTATTCATGAAACAACTGAGAAAATCTTTCAGATCAATAAGCGTATTCAAGCTGCTCGTGATAGGCAAAAGAGTTTAGCCGATAGGAATCGTAAGCCCATGGAGTTTCAAGTTGGAGATATGGTCATGTTGAAAGTGTCACCATGGAAAGGGGTGATACGTTATGGCAAATGGGGAAAGTTGAACCCTTCTTATATTAGACCATTTAAGGTAATCGCTAAGGTTGGAATGGTTGCTTACAGACTTGAACTCCCACATCAATTAAGTCACGTTCATAGTAATTTTCATGTTTCAAATTTGAAAAAGTGTTAAGCCGATGAACCGCTTACTATTTCATTAGATGAAATACAGATCGACGATAAGCTCAACTTTATCGAGGAACCGGTCGATATCATGGACCGTGATAACGCTCCAATTATACATATAATATTCCTCGAAACCACATAAAATATATGCACTAAAGTAAGAAATATTGCAAAAATGGTTGTTTGTTTATGTATATATCATTTTAGGACCAAAAGTGAAGGAAAGGATTAATGATTTAAAGGAATCCCGTTAATTGTACTAACGGTCGTTATATGAAGAATCTAGAAAGAGAAATCAATGAAGAATTAATTATACAGCCAACATGTGTGCCGCACTTGTCCCATGTGCGCCGCACTTGACATCGAATTTATGAGATTGAATTAAGTACGCCGCATAATTCCACATGTGCGGCGCACTTTTACGACTGTTACATTACAATCATAATGAGAGCCATTACACTGCAACTCTTGGCTTGCCATTAACTTTCAACTGATGCCCACTCCTTCATATATAAATAGAGACAAATTATGTGGCACACCAAATAAATCAAAATCAACACAAAATCATTTCTCAAATCATCTTATATAGTACTAGATTAGTTTAGGAAGACGTTCCTCAGGAATGGTTGAAGAATACATATAAAGCTTCATACTTTTTCGGTGATACACGAAACGAAAGATAGTTCATGTAATATACAGCAACGTTTTGCTCTTGGAATTTGAATAAACGAAATTTTTCCCTTTGAATATGATTGTTCCTAGTTTTTATGAGTTCAATAAGCATGTTACTTGTTTAATCATGGTATTAAATTACTTAGTTTGTATAGGTGTGCTTGAGATTTGATAAAATATATTTATGGATAAATTGGCTAAATTATCGTATAAATCGTATAATCGATGTTGTTATGCTAAGATCATTGAGACTTGTTTGATTTGTCATTAAAATAGAAATAGGTCGAAAGGCTCTATTGTGTTAATTGAATTTCGCGTTGTTTGTCTGTGACAATTTGGTATTAACCAAGTTGAGGAATTGGATTTAATAAAACTAAATGACCAAGCTAGTAAAATAATGTTTTAATGCTAATCAATGACTAACGAACTTGATTAAGAGAAAATGCTTTTTATATTATTAACCACAAACCTATCTTACTGCATTTGGTATGTTTAGAACTAAAGGCCGAAAGGATTTCTAATCATACTCAATAGTTATCTGCTTGATTGATTATCCATCATTTATTGCTTATATATTTTGTTTGTGCGTGCACCTCTATCCATATATATGTTCTATCTCATGTCTCTTGGCCTAAACAAACATGTTTTTAATAATCTAGAACAGAATTATTATCATTAGATCGTGCCAGTCTATATAGATAATCAATTTTTGTAAAATAATGTGACTACTTTTTAGAATCATCAATCCCTTAGGACGACCTGTTCTTACCATTAACCTATACTATAAACGGGGGTTATACTTTTACCCGTGTGTTTCCCTAATAGTATTAATCGGTAATTTCAGTCTTATAAATTTAAAGCTTATGAAACACATCAAAGTTTTTGGCGCCATTGCCGGGGATTGATTTCATTCTTGAGTTAGTCATCCTTATATTACAAGCTAATATTTTCCAAAACATCGCCATACCGTTTTCTGGCAAACAGAACCTAAATATTCATTTTTTTTAGCAAGTACGCCGCACAAAACCTTTGTGCGCCGGTTTCCCCTTAACAATCTTTCAAGTACGCCGTACTGAAAAACCAAAAACCCGTAAAAAAATCAACATGTGAATTTTCTTCCTTATCTGTTTATTTGTCAAATTCTTGTGCTTAAATAATATAGATTATAAAATAAAAAAACCAAAAAAATATTGTCTTATGTCTTTCCTGTTTAATTTTATAAGTGTTTACATGCTTATCTTATTTGCTCAATATTGCTTATTTGATTATACCTACTTAAGAAATAAAATTAAAACTATAATTAAAATTGAAATTAAGTTTCATGACCTTTTATATTACTCCGTAATTATAAATGTATTTAATAAAATAATAACTGAAATTTTTAAATCATCTGTTAAAACTAATTATAAAGCAATAAAGAAAAAACGTTTCAAAAATATAACTGAATATCTTGAAAGTACGCCGCACTTATCCTTTGTGCGCCGGTTTATAAGGAAACTAAGAAAGTACGCCGCAATATTATCTGGTAAAAAAGTGCGCCTCACTTATTCCATCAAAACAAAACCAAACAGAATTCTGTTCTTAGTGTTTATGCAAAAATTGTTAGAACCAAAAATTACTATTTGTTTATTAATAATGTGTATATGTAAAAAGGTATTGTTATTTGTTTCAACTAACCCACTAATGTTTGTTTTAATGTTATCCTATTTTATAAGCATTATGGATCCAAATTCGAGTCTTGGAAAAATGTGCTTAAGGAGAAACGATAATTGAAATTACTAGTGACAAGGAAGAAGGGTCTGGAGAATGGGACACTCCAGCAATTCAATACACTGCAAATAAGTGGGCAATAGAAGAAAACGAAAGCTATGGATTTTTCATCAGAAAGGATACTGAAGAAGTAAAGCGATAGATTCATGGCTCCGTGTTTTGTCAATGGGATTGAAGTTTATGATGGAGAGATTAATCTTGGAGAGGAGGACAATATGATCTCTAAAGAATATGCAGTTAAATTATGCCTGGAACATGAAGTTAAAAGAGGAAATAAAGTAGTTAAGAAAGAACTCATTGTTGCACTAAAAGGTGAAATCTATTTTGTGAAGTTTATCATCAACCCAGACGAAGACGATGTTGAACCAGGTGTGATTTTTGAAATCACTCCTTTCGATAATAAAGCAATCACTTGTATATTGAGCTGTGAACAATCACAAATAACCCTGATTTTGATCCATTCTTGGAAGAAACTGAAGACGAAGGGAAAGACATGTATGATTGGGACCAATTGCTCGATTTCAACTTAGATGATATACAACTGTTGGGTGAAGAAGAACTTCCGCAATTTGTGTGTAAAATGGGGAAAAGCAATCGTAACAAAAAGAAAATCAATGGAGAATCTGAGTTTGTTCTATCAAGATATAGGAACACTTCAACAACCTGGTTGGCCATTTAACACCAAGAAGAGCAGCAGAAAGAAGCATTGCAATCAGAATGAGCCCAATAATTTTGCTTTTTAGAAGAAAGTAAGGCCGGATATCCGAGACATTGGCTTATCATGATAAATACAAGAAAATTCTTGATGAAATTTGAAAGGTTAAGATAGAGTTAGATGGAAAAAGTGTGAAAGAAGAAGAGGAAGTAGTAAAATGGATAAAAGTGGAAAGCATAAAAGAGGAAGATACCTAGGATGCAATCAAAATATCCCATTATATTGTGATGGGACCAAGGTTAATGAAAATGCGTTAGCTGATACAGGGTCAGATATTAATACCATGCCATACAGGATCTATGAGCAGTTAGGAAGAGAGGAAATGAAGAAGGTTGATAGAGGAATTACAATGATAAATCATACTCAGGCAGAAGTTATGGGGATTCTCACTAATGTTCTCGTGTCAGAAGAGTTACAACTTAGATTTCAAAAATTCTAATTTTAATATACCATTGACCGATGATGCACCAATAGTTAGTTGTTCGTGGAGTCCTTACGTACGAATGGTTGTATAGTAAATTCAAAAGAGAGACATTCTCGATGATTGATGGATTCTGTCACCAAAACTTCCGACCTACCAAGATCATAATTATGAGAAACAAAGAGAGTGAAAGTGAAGATGAAGAGGACTACCAAATGTCAGAGGAATAAGTTTGACGCTCCCATATATGGTCTCAACCTGCACCATACCTGAACTGGTAAAGATCTATAGGAGCGATTATTAGCTATACATACGTAACTAACCTCATTCCAAAAAATTAGTGTTTGGAAGAAAGCTGTTAGTTTCTTTGGCTCGTTACCAGTACCATTGAAGCATGTTAATTGGAAGCCTGATTATAAGGGTTCGTATACTAAAGAAGAAGAAGCAACAAGTCAATGGTGTACCAAAATAAGATTAACTGATCCCTGCAGGAATATTTATATCCAAGGATTTACAACAAAGAAAACAGACCGGAAGTTATCAAAATATCATAAGTTGAGTGATATCATGTCATCCAATTGGTTTATGGAGTGAAGAGTTGGATAAAATTGAAATAAAGGAAAAGCCTATGTACTCCTATAACTATCTTCAGTTTATCTTGTCACTGTATGAGACAAATAAAAGTCACATGTCTCGGATTGCAAAAGATGTAGGGATGTACCCTAATAAATGCAAAATTATGTTAATGAAGTCAGTATATAGTATCAAAGAACTATATGTTAATGCAAATAAATTAAGATTAAACCTATATCAAAATCAATTAGAGGCCAAGTACGCCACACTTTGGCATTTTTCCTTGTTATATATATACCTAAACGAACATATTAGATTTATAAAACACATAACTCTTACAAAACCGTCGGGCTTTGCATTTGCATAAGAAATTTTCAAAGTTCATTCATCAAAATCTGCAAAAATGGTTAGGGTATGTTTAATCCAATCTTATTAATCTAATTCCTTGTATTAAATCAAAATCTTGTTATTAGGGTTAAAAAATCCTATTATTAAAAAAAAAACAACAATTAGATAGCGGAATTATATTTCCTTACTTGTTATGAACAATTAAACCATGTAGTTAGGTTGTTTGGAAGTACATTGATAGAATTATTGTAGAATTTGGGAATTACTATGAATTCATAAAAAAAATTATTATTGTATGAAATTTGCCAGAAAGTACGCCGCACTTCACTGAAGTACGCCGCGCTTTGCCCATTTTACAGAATGTACACCGCACTTCACTGAAGTGCGTCGCACATTGTTGACCAGAAAGTGAACAGAATGTTTTAAAAGACCATATAAACATAACCCGTTCTTTCCAACTTATTTCTAACATGAGTATATATTGTATTATTGTTTGTTTTTATGTGGACTATGGGAGGATATGATCATGAAGCTGGTTCTTCATGAACCAAAAGGTCTAGACAACATGAAACAGTGGAAGAAGCAATGCTCCCCCGAGTTCACCACAAATTCTTATTATGCGAAGGATGTAGCAGAGATGTGAAGTCTAGGTACAACACAAAAGTAGCCCAATTACTTTCTAGACATATCTACTCTCCCTGCATTATGAATTGGGATATATTGAATAAAATAGGATGTGATGGTGAGATTGATGAAATATTAAGAATTAGAGTACGAGAAGTTGATCTTAGAAGAGATATTTAATCTCAGTACATGGATTATAGCTTTCCACATCAATTAACTATATATCCTAACTTTATCATGAGTTTTTATTCAACTTATGAGTTATAATGAAGAAAGTCTAATGATGAGATTACAGTCAAAGAAGTACATGCAAAATATAAGACTGAGGTACGAGTACAATAATTTTACTTTGTTGAGACTACGTCGATTGGATTGTATAGGCTCTGATCTTGATGAAGAAGTATTTTGATGTTAATTTTCAAGGTGGGCTAGAAATAATGAGAAATTTTTAATTCACGTGAGAACTGGTAAGCATTAAGTAATGAAGAGAACATAAGTCTGTCTTAGGAGATGTACTTCTACGATCCGAAAGCGATTTGAGGTGATTTCACAAGAGAATCACCTATACATATGTTAGAGAACTACGGGAAAGACATAACGTTCAAGAAAATGACTTATGGTTATTAAGACATGTTTGAAGAAAGGCATCAAATGATAAGGAAGTTGCATGGGTTGATAGCTAAAAGGATGAAGAAGAAGGGAGATTGGCACTCAAAGGAGAGCCAAATCTATTGTGCGATAGTTTATTACTAAGCAAGCAAGGGAAATCAAGATTGTTGGCCCTGATAAGTAGCTTAGGAGATTTGAGTGCTCGACTTACATAGGGATTTAGGATATCTACTACTCTACGAGACATTATGAGAAATAGAGGAAGGCTCATACCCGAGGATCCACAGCCTGGTGTGCAAAGAGTTGGTTTTCCTAGACCCCGATAGTATCCAATGCAGGAACTATATATGATAGGATTGGTAGGATGGAGATTCGACAAGAGTTATTGAGCGGATGGATATAGGTTGTCCTATCACTTGGATAGGTATGCTGAGTATTTTGAGCACATGGCTTGGGTTAACAGTGTACCACTGCAAGGAGCATACAACCCACTCAGGTTATGCCTCACCTCAGGTATAATCAGTAATAACCCACCTCCCCACACATTATCTACCACAGTACCACCATCACATTAGATGATGATGACTAGTGTCGAGACGACACAAGTTTTTGTTGGTGACCGCATGATTTTTGGGTCACATATTTCAAAACTAACAATGTCTCTAAAAACAATATATAAAATGAGTCTGATACCAATGCCTCGAGTTGGCATTTAAAAAACAATACATGTAAGTAATTTCTTATTATATAAAATTTAGAGTGAATATTGAAAACATGTGTGTAAACATGTAGTATTTGTATTAGTAGACATGTAATGAAGAAAACGCGACTAAAGAACAAGACATAAAGCTTCAGAGGATTCAACAAGAGTATATCATTATACATTCCGCCATTTACTGTTCCTATAAAATATTTCACCATTAATGGACAATGCTCAAAATAAGTAAGGGGGTATATAAACTGAAAGTAAAAACTTTTAAAAGAAATTTATTAATAAATTAGTAATTACATTTTTTATGATCACATAAAAAATCTGACATTAGATTGATAACGTTTGCTAGCATATTTTAGACCACCAAGAAAAATTGTTAGGACGGAGCATAAGAATTCGGGTATCCCACCATTGATACCTAAATAAATAATACCTTTAGCCTGTTTCGAGTTAATGTTATAATGCAATTGCAAGTTCTCAATCCGTCTTACGGCTGTGAATTTGTAGTTTTGTCTCCTTTCTGCAATAGTGGTATTGTTGATAATTAATATATGAAGTGTGCCGATGAATTATTGAATCTAGAACTTGTTGCTTGAAATCATTATGGGGCGAGACCGCAGTGAGATCACTATACGCGTGATATAGTTATTTTTAAATTTGAAAAAAATGCAACCACAATTTACCCCAAATTATCCCCTACTAAAAAAATCTAAAAAAATAATAACCCTTTATCCTAGCCTTACCCCTTGTCGAAATTCTAAACGGTTGTTGATAGTTGATTGAATGTATTGGTGGAGATGTAGCATGATTATCGTTAAGCTCTTATTGTATCTACGCCGATTCAGCTAAGGATGAAGAGTGCACGTTTAGTAGTATCGTGTGCTGAAGTGGTATATATTATTCAAAGTAGATGAGGTAATGATATAGTTGTTGAAAAAAAATCAAAAAAAAGAGAAAAAAAAAAGTTAAAAAAAGGTGATAAAGAAATCAGAAAAAATAAGAAAAAAAATTGTGGAAAAAATAAGAGTTGGATGTAGTTGACACGTGCGGCTTATTGTGTGTATAATATTATTATTGTGCCGGTTTAAAATGATCGAGAGAGGTTTGAATGTTCGATTACCTCAGGATTTGTGGATTGTCGTAACAGCAGCAACATGGGATCTAGGACTCGTCGACATGTATATAAAAAAACCAACTCTAAAAAAATAACCATAGACAATAACCATTTCCAGTATATATTTCTCATGCCTTATCCACACCCTTATTAACCACTTAACCTAACATTCCAACCCAAATAAAAACCCTCTTTTGATAATTATACCTGGTGCTTACGCCATGTCGGTGCAGTTTTGTTTCTTGTACAAGCATATGGTAATTTAAACATTTCATGACTACGCGTATGAGTGACTTTCGTTTACTATTCATTTCACTAAATTGCTTATAAGTTGCTTTGTCGTGTTATCCTGCTTGTGATCATTAATTTGTTTTATAAAAACAAAATATCTTTCACTTTGATTGCTTGAGGGCAAGCAATAAGCTAAGTATGGGGGGATTTGATAACGCTCCAAATATACATATAATATTCCCCAAAAACACATAAAATATATGTACTAACGTAAGAAATATTGCAAAAATGGTTGTTTGTTTGTGTATATATCATTTCAGGACCAAAAGTGAAGGAAAGGACTAACGATGTAAAGGAATCCCGTTAATTGTACTAACGATCGTTATATGAAGAATCTAGAAAGAGAAATCAATGAAGAATTAATTATACAGCCAACATGTGTGCCGCACTTGTCCCATGTGCGCGTTACTTGACAACAAATTTATGAGATTAAGTTAATGACCAAAGTACGCCGCACAATTCCACATGTGCGGTGCACTTTTGCGACTGTTACATTACAATCATAATGAGAGTCATTACTCTGCAACTCTTGGCTTGCCATTAACTTTCAACTGATGCCCACTCCTTCACTATAAATAGAAGACGAATTTGGCACACCAAATCATTCAAAATCAACACCAAATCATTCTCTATTCATCTTATAGTAGTTCTAGATTAGTTTAGGAGAAGTTCTCAGTGAAAGGTTGAACTATTCTTAGAACCTTTATACTTTCCGGGTTACTATCATATCGAAGAAAGCTCTTGTAATAAACCACATTGTTTGCTTTTGGAATTTGGTATAATCTTATTTATCCTTTGAATATGATTGTTTCTGAGTTTTATGAGTTCAATATGCATGTTACTTGTCTAATTATGGAGTAATTACATTATGTTTGTTTAGGTGTTCTTGAGATATGATATGAATGTATGTTATGGATATATGCTTATGATCATATGAATTGTATGCTCGATGTTGTTATGCTAAGATCATTGAGACTTGTTTGATTTATCATTGCAATAGAAATAGGTCGAAAGGCTCTATTGTGTTGATTAAATTTCACGTTGTTTGTCTGTGACAATTCGGTATTGACCTTGTGAGAATTGGTTAATAAAAATATGATCAACCTAAGTATAATAATGTTTAATGCTTAATCTCATGTCTAACGAACTTGATTAAGAGAAAATGCTTTTTTATATTATTAACCACAAACCTATCTTAATGCATTTGGTATGTTTTGAACTAAAGGCCGAAAGGATTTCTAATCATACTCAATAGTTATCTACTTGATTGATTATCCATCATTTCTTTCATATATATTTTTTTTGTGCGTGCACCTCTATCCATATATATGTTCTATCTCATGTCTCTTGGCCTAAAGAAACATGTTTTAATAATCTTGAACTTGAATTATTATCGTTAGATCGTGACAGTCTATTAGATAATCCTTTTTCGTAATATAATCGAATTCTTTTTAGAATCACCAATCCCTTTGGATGACCTGTTCTTACCATTAACCTATACTATAAACGGGGGTTATACTTTTACCCGTGTGTTTCCTTAATAGTATTAATCGGTAATTTGAGTCTCATAAATTTAAAGCTTTTGAAACACATCAAAGTTTTTGGCGCCGCTACCGGGGATTGAAATCATTCTTGAATTAGTCATCCTTATATTACAAACTAATATTTTCAAAATTGTCGTACCGTTTTCTGGCAAACGGAACCCAAAAAATCATTTTTTTTAGAAAAGTACGCCGTACATAACCATTGTGCGCCGGTTTTTCTGCATAAAACTCGTAAGTACGCCGCACTTCTACCAAGTACGTCGCACTTCTTGCCCCTTTCACAAACAGAACGAGTTATCAAATAATAGAAACTCATCAAAACCAAAACCTAAAAACTCATAAGCTGTAAAATTGACCATTTGAAAATGTGGAATTTATTCATTGTATTATCGTAATTCATACATTAAAATAAAAAAAACCAATAAGAACTATTTTATAGCTTGCTTATTTAAATTTCTAAATGCCTGTGTATATCTCTTATTTGCTAAGTGTTGCTAATTTGACTTTGATCTCATGCAAAATAAATACAAAAATAAAAACTTAAAAAGAATTAAAGACTTTCATTTGATGATAAATATGCTTAAGAACTTGATGTTTGGTATGTTTAATAGATATTTAAGAAACATAAAAACATTAAAATTAACAATTTTAAAAGACTTAAAACTCATAAAGTACGCCGCACTTTTTCCAAAGTGCGCCACACTTTTCCTGCTAAAACCATGCAGAATGCTTGTTTCTTTATTTATGACCTAAAATCATTTGAATACATGAATGCTATATGTTTATTAATAATGTGTACATGTAAAAAGGTATTGTTATTTATTTCAACTAACCCACTAATGTTTGTTTTAATGTTATCCTATTTTATAAGCGTTACGGGTCCAAATTCGAGTCTTGGAAAAATGTGCTTAGGAGAAAATGTTATTGAAATTTTGAGTGACAAGGTTGAAGGGTCTGGAGAATGGGACTCTCCATAAGTTCAAGACACTGCTAATAGTGGGCAATTGAAGAAAACGAAAGCTATGGTTTTTCATCTGATGGATACTGAAGAAGTTAGCGATAGATTCGTGGCTCCGTGTTTTGTCAAAGGGATGGAAGTTTATGATGGAGAGATTAATCTTGGAGAGGAGGACAATATGATCTCTAAAGAATATGCAGTTAAATTATGCCTGGAACATGAAGTTAAAAGAGGAAATAAAGTAGCTAAGAAAGAACTCATTGTTGCACTAAAAGGTAAAATCTATTTTGTAAAGTTTATCATCAATCTAGACGAAGACGATGTTGAACCAGGTGTGATTTTTGGAAGATCATTCCTTCGTATGACTAAAGAAATCACTGATTTCGGAACTGGAACAATCACAATATACCCTGATTTTGATCCATTCTTGGAAGAAACTGAAGACGAAGGGAAAGACATGTATGATTGGGACCAATTGCTCGATTTTAACTTAGATGATATAGAACTGTTGGGTGAAGAAGAACTTCCGCCATTTGTGTGCAAAATGGGGAAAAGCAGTCGTAACAAAAAGAAATCAATGGAGAATTTGAGTTTGTTCTATCTGGAATATAGGAACACTTCAACAACCTGGTTGGCCATTTAACACCAAGAAGAGCAGCAGAAAGAAGCATTGCAATCAGAATGAGCCCAATAATTTTGCTTTTTAGAAGAAAGTAAGGCCGGATATCCGAGACATTGGCTTATCATGATAAATACAAGAAAATTCTTGATGAAATTTGAAAGGTTAAGATAGAGTTAGATGGAAAAAGTGTGAAAGAAGAAGAGGAAGTAGTAAAATGGATAAAAGTGGAAAGCATAAAAGAGGAAGATACCTAGGATGCAATCAAAATATCCCATTATATTGTGATGGGACCAAGGTTAATGAAAATGCGTTAGCTGATACAGGGTCAGATATTAATACCATGCCATACAGGATCTATGAGCAGTTAGGAAGAGAGGAAATGAAGAAGGTTGATAGAGGAATTACAATGATAAATCATACTCAGGCAGAAGTTATGGGGATTCTCACTAATGTTCTCGTGTCAGAAGAGTTACAACTTAGATTTCAAAAATTCTAATTTTAATATACCATTGACCGATGATGCACCAATAGTAAGATAGAGTTAGATGGAAAAAGTGTGAAAGAAGAAGAGGAAGCAGTAAAAAGGGTTAAAGGAGAAGCATTAAAAGAGGAAGATGACCTAGGAGCATTCATATTTCCCATTAGATTGGAGGGACATGTTAATGAAAATGCGTTAGCTGACAGGGTCAGATATTAATACCATGCCATACAGGATATATAAGCACTTAGAAAGAGAGGAAATGAAGAAGGTTGATTGGGGAATTAGAAAGAGAGGAGCGATTATTAGCTATATGTAAGTAACCCATTCCGAAAAATTTGTGTATGGAAGAAAGCTGTTAGTTTCCTTGGCTCGTTACCAGTACCATTGAAGCATGTTAATTGGAAGCCTGATTATAAGGGTTCATATAATAAAGAAAAAGAAGCAACACATCAATGGCATACCGAAATAAGATTAACTGATCCCTACGGGAATATTTATATCCAAGGATTTACAACAAAGAAAACAGACCGGAAGTTATCAAAATATCATAAGTTGATTGGTATTTTTCTAATAAAATTTGTTTGGTTATATATGTTTCTCTAATAAAATTTGTATTACTTACAGAGGGAGGACTTCAATGAGGCATGCAAACTAGATGAAGAAATCCAACATCATCTACAAATGAAATGGCATGGTAGAACTGAGGTCAAGGTAGCTAAAACGTATCATAGCACAGTACTTACATGATATCCTAATTTTGACCCCCCAACGGTCAAATGGACTACCTTTGTAGTTTGTAACTTTGCAAAATTTGAATGCTATGAGTCTTATGAAAAGCTTATGTTTCTAAAGACACACCTATTATTACAGCAAACCAATCAGCCCTTTTTGATATAAAATCAGCATCTGAACACCCATTTTGACAGCAAACAATACACCATTTCGACCAAAAAACACCAAACAAACACCCATTTTGAAAACAAACCAAACAACCTTTTTTGACAAAAAATCAGCAACCAAAGACCCATTTTGACAGCAAATCATACACCCATTTTGATAGAAAAAAGTAATGAAATTCTCATATTGACTGCAAAACTGCAAACCAAACAAAGAAAGCTAGATCAATTGCATAAGCATCATCACACTCTAATGTCTTTTTTTCATTCATATGCATATGAATTATACTACTAATTATCTACACTTTGCTGTTATATTTTTGTCATTGGTGTTCGTAGGAACCAACAACAAAGTGGTACCATCTGTTTTCATATTAGTCTTTAAATGTGGGTAAAATGGTAAATAAATTGTAGTTTATAGTTTTCATATTTGTCTTTAAAGTGAATGCTGGAATTTATATGTTGTTGGGGCTTTTGGTTTATTAATATTAGGTAGTAAAACTTTAAAAGATATGAAGTTTAGAATGGTTGTCGGAAAGTTAAGTAACATCAAGCTCAAAAGGTCGATATTTAGTAAATGCAATACGTGACATAAGTAAAAGTTCAATAGTTATGACGAAACACTATAATTTTCCCCAAAGACAAAGCCCGATGCAATGCACGGGTCGGCATGCCTCGTAAATTAGAACAAAGAGAGTAATTTATAATGTTCATTTATGTCAAGGCTGTGTTTGCCTGCCTCCAACTGACGGGTTTAATTTCATATTCGTAACCGCACTGTTGGTGAGACTTGGCAGGTGTATCTAGGAAGATACATGAGAGTTAACGATTTTTTGTTGTTTGTCGTCTTCCTTAATTTGGTAACTTGAAGATATTTACAATGTATCCATATAGGTTTTGTTATATGCTCATATTAATTATGCGTAAGATTAAGATTTGTGCATGCATGCAGGCGTTGCAACTAATGATTGTGATTAGAGTATAAACTTTTTTTGTTTGATGCACCTTTTTAGATAATATTTTAATAGGCAATGAGAAAGATATTTTAATTTCAATAAACAAGCACAAAGTAGCTAAATAACAAATGCTTTTATTAAAATAAGACGTAAACGTTTGGCCAATTGAAACCCCTTCCATCATTTAGCCAAGCACATCTCAAAACATGTAATTATTTTCTGAATTTGAAAAGAGTGCAATAACACTGATTCATTTTGTTTATTGTAGGGATACTATTGTTTTTGATGGAATTTAGTTTTAGGGTGCGTTTGGTTTGTAAGTGGTTTTGAATTACTACTAGGATTTAAATTTGGGTTTGATTTGGAGTGATAAATTATATAATATTTTATTGTAATAAGATTTAAAATTAATATATATTATTTAAAAAAGTATTAAAGAAAAATATTAGAGGTACAGAAAAAAATTTAAGTCCACTGATTTTAGATATAGACAAAGACAATTAATTTAAAAGTGACATTTTTCTTCAAAACCATAATAGTATGATAGGAATTTTTGGGACTAACTCCTAAAATCCGGACCCACTAATATACACTAAACAACCATTTTCTATCATTATTCCTAATGATTATCCTTACACCCACCAACCAAACGCACCCTTAGTGAGGCTGTCTTTATTTATCATTTCAAAATTATTGAGACACTCATCTCCATGAATTAAAATGTTGTATCATACTCGTATCCTATATTATCTGTTTATACATTAGAGTGTGCAAATAGGAAAATAAAGTGTCACAATCACTTCCCCGTTGATACACATGTAAAAGGGAATTTTATTAGTTCATAGATTTCTTGTGGATATGTATACTTTATTTGTCATTATTTACAAAGTGTGGTGCTAAGTATTTTGAAATAGAGATGATTTTTTATTTTTTTTAGAATGACAATTTTTTTTAAAGTTCTCGGTAAAGTACAATTTGATTATCTACTTCACAAGTTGGGTGTTCAAAATTTTTACATACCAACTTGAGAGGGGGGGGGGTATTGAGTGAAAATATGCCAAATCTTCTATTATTTAGAAGATATGTCAAATCTTTTATTATTTAGAAGGTATGTCAAATCTTTTATTATATGAATTGATTGATATTATTTAGTTACCTATAATAAGCTTGTTTCCTCTCACCATAAAACCATCTTTGTCGCTCGCTCATGCTTCCTTTTTGTCTTACTTTACAACACCCACACTCACACTCTCTCTGTAAACCAAAAAAACACACACACAAACACAAAAAAAGATCAAAAACAATGACGGGACAGTCGAAGCTCAATCACTGCGATAACGGTTGTCAGTTGTCACACGTTGACATCAAGTGTGAGCAAACCACGAGAAAACATTACGCCAAGTGCCCCGTACGTGTCTTTTTCTTCTTCTTGATATTATTAAGCCTTATTATTTAACTACTTATAATAAATAAAATTTTGATAATGTTGTTGTTTTTGTTAACTTTTTGTAGAAAAAGAAGCCTCGTTGGCAGCTTCTTAAGAAAGCCAATGAAGTGGCGACGAGTTTGGTTGAGGAAGAATTAGATGAAGAGGTTGAACTCATTGGTTTGGCGAATTTCCCTGAAGTTCGTGAGAGGGTTTTTCAGGATAAGGTTTGATGATTAAGATGAACAAGTAGGTAGAGATGAGAGCGCTCAAGGCATTGGCAGGGAAATCCAAAGAAGAAAAAGCTCAAATGGATTTTAAGAAGATTGATGGTGTCATTGTTTTTCGCAGGGGTAATAGGAAGCTTAGAGCTTGATGAGGGTTATGTTTTTCTTTTACTAAAAAAACGAATTAGGTTTTGTTTTGGTACTTGTAGTTTGTGATTGATGATGATTTGCTGTGCGGTTTTGTGATTAATCTTGTTATGCTGCTTGTGCTTTTTTTTTGCTTACTATTATTCATCACTAGTTTAAGACCCGTGCAATATATATATCTTGGATGAAATGTCCTAGATCTTTATCTTTGTAATTTTCCTAGCGCCTTGCTAGTTTCTTAATATAATTTGCCGTTCTAAAAAAAAATAACAAAAGATGATGTTAGATAGTTCACTTTGCATTTAGTCGATGCCATGATAAGTACTTTTTTTATAATGTTCGTTGTTTTTTTAACGTATACAAAAAGTAACTATTTTGAATTGAATGAGTTGTGTAGAGTTTGCATCTATAGGTAATATATGTATCGTGTGTTGAGGAATGAGACGACTACAATAAGAGAAACATAAATAACTCATGCACAAAGAAACCGTACAGGACAACTAACTACACTTAGAATACTAAAGTAAACTACAAAACGGATTCAGCTCAAGCCTCATTTGCAGATCTTCCCAGTTTGTAAGCAAGTTCCTATCACATATATGTGGCCTACATATATGTAAACTGGATTTGATTTGATTTCATTAAACAAACACAATACACAATAATTTCCATACTAGGTTCAATAGGTTCAACTAGATAGTACTTTAAATTGGTCGATGAAAGCCATTATGAGCACCAAATAAATGCATAAGAGCTCAGGGTACGGTACGTTTTGGGGTTGCGTTTTCGCGAAAACGCGACTTGACGGCGCGAGAACCACACCTCAAGTCGCGTTTTCGCATTTCGCGCCGTTATCCCCAGCTAAGACGGTCCGGGAAAACGCGACGCGAAAACGCGAAACACCATACCGCGTTTCGCGTCTTCGCGTTTAATATTATTTTTTATTTTTTTAAATAGCCGTTAGGCTGCATAAATTTGAAAATATAGCCTTTTTTAGGGTTTTTTAACACTTTTACCCACTTTAAACTCTATAAATACCTTATACAACTCCCATTTTTTATATAACTCTTCCAAACTTTCATATATCTCTTCCAAACTTTCATATATTACTTCTAATTTTTTTTAATCAACTAAAATGGATCCTGATATTTACGAGTATTACTCGAAACTCGATATGGATCAATATACACAATATTGCGGCTATTTAGAGCAATTAGAAGATTTGGAGGAAGATGAAGCCGAAAGTTCGGAAAAAGTTTCAAGGCGATATATTGCACGTGAACAAGAATTGGCGGAAGAAAAGTTGCGTCGTGATTATTTTGGGAATGAAAACACACCACCCATTTATCCGGAAGAATACTTTCGTCGAAGGTATCGTATGAGTTCTACACTTTTTTAAAAATAGTTAGTGATATTGAAAATTATAATGTTGACCCTTTGCCCGAGTACTTTCTATTTTTTAAACAACGCCCCGATTGTACTCGTCGTTTAGGTTTTTCAACTCGTTTGAAATGCACATCCGCTATACGCCAATTGACATATGGTTCAACACTCGATGCATTTGATGAGTATTTGCATGTGCCGAACGATGTTCACGTGAATGTTTATGGAATTTTACTAAATGCATATATATATATTGTGCGTTGAAAAATATTTGAGGAAACCTACTTTAGAAGACGTCCAACATGTATATGACTTGCATGAAAGGAAACACGGCCTTCCAGGAATGCTCGGGAGCATTGATTTTTTTTTTAACAGCAGCTTTATTAAACGACTAGCAAGGAGCTAGAATTAGACAATTACAAGATACGGGTTTTTGAGCCAATCGATCCATTTGAATGAGACTTTACATCTAAACTTACACCAATAATAAGAATTAGAAACAATGTTATCAAAAATCCTCGCCTGTGAAGGAGTATCCTTCTCGAAAAGAATCTTGTTACGGAACATCCAAACCGACCACCATAAACAATAGAAGATGCCTTCGAACACCGCTTTGAGATTTGCCTGAAGCCTAAGAGATACCAACCAAGTGTATCATTCCTCATAAGAAGAAACATCAACGTAATCCACATTCCACCAAGACGATATTTTCCGAGCCAACTGTCTAACCAAATTACATTGGAAAAAAATATGACAAGAAGATTCCGCCCCACTGTTACAAATAGGGCAAACTATCGAGTCAATTTCAATACCCTGACGAGATATATTCATTCTAGTGGGCAGGCCATCCATTTTTATTTTCCAAGCCATGATGTTCACCTTAAGAGGCACAGATTTAACCCATCTCGTAGCCGAGTGAATAACAGGAAAACAATTAGCATCAATCACTTGCCGAATAGACTTCACCGAAAACTCCCCTGAATTTTCAAGCGACCAAACGTACCTGTCAACAGCAGATGAGAGGGTAATCGTGCTAACCAACCTGGAGAGATTGTCGAGTTGAAATTCTTCCACACCACTTCTCGGATTCCGACGAAAGGAGTTAACTAAACTGTAATCAATCAGTTTCGTGTGAATAGTTACATTCTGATGCCTCTCCAACGCGTACAGACGAGGGAATACATCTTTCAGAACGCCTTCATTATGCCATTTGTCTTTCCAAAAACTAGTATTGTCTCCATTTCCTATCTTGATCCGAATATAATCAAATATGTTGACACCTTGATTCTGTAACTTCTTCACTTCCTGCACAATAGAGGTCCACGTAGATCGAAAACCCCTTCTCACATCAGTGATCAAACCCCCCTCAGGACCATGAATGGCCTTAATCACTCTAGACCATAACAAAGATTTATGTGCAAAAAATCGCCAAACCCATTTGCACATTAAGCCTCTATTAAGCGCATAAAGACTGGAAACCCCCAAACCCCCTCTTTCTTTAGCTGTGAGAACCTTGTTCCAATTCACCCATGATGCTTTTTTACTTCTAGGATCGTGACCATGGAAAAAATGACTCCGAATGGATTCCAGCAAATGGAGAACACTCGAAGGGACTTTATATATAGACATATGGAAGATCGGCGTCGATCCTAACACCGATTTAAGAAGAGTAAATCGACCACCAATAGATAACGTTTTTAACTTCCAATTCGACAAACGGGACTTGATTTTAACAATGACCTCTTTCCAAGCGTGCACTCTAGACATATTTTCACCAACTTTCGTACCTAAATAAAGGAAAGGAGTATTGAGAACAAGGCACCCAAGTTTAGAAGCCGCACTCTTAATTTTGTCAGCGTCCACGTGAATACCCATAATCTTGCTTTTGCACAAATTTATCCGAAGACCAGAGACACGATAAAAGCATTCCATCACATGAACAAGGGTGTCAATATTAGAATCATTCCATTGCCCAAGAAATATTGCATCATCCGCATAGAATAGATGTGAAATATTTAGCGATGAGCTAAGCTTAATACCAGTAAACATGCCCACGTCCACCACACGTTGAAACGATATATGTAAGCTTTCCATTACAAGGATAAATAAAAAAGGGGATAGCGGATCACCTTGCTTTAGACCTTTGTAGAATTGGAATTCCTCCGTAGGACTCCCATTGACAAGAATTGAGCCTTTAGACGAATTAAGGCAGTTTTGAATCCATCCTCTCCATTTGATACCAAAACCAAATTTTACCAATATATCATCCAAGAAATCCCATCGAACCGAATCGTATGCTTTCTCAAAGTCGACTTTGAAAATAAGGGATTGTTTTTTCCTCCTACGACACCATTGCATAATCTCATTAAGGATAAATGGACCGTCAAGGATTTGTCTCTCCGATATGAAAGCCGATTGAACCTCATTTACAATATCCCCAAGAACACCAACAAGACGATTAGTCAAAATTTTGGCGATAATCTTATATATACTCCCAATCAAGCTAATAGGGCGAAAATCCTTAACCATGTTGGCATCGGGATTCTTTGGGATCAAAGCAATAAACGTCGAATTACATCCCTTCGGGATTTCACCACATGTGAAAAAAATACTTAATCGCCTCAAAAACATCGTTTTCAATAGTCGACCAAAAGTGTCGATAAAATCCAAATGTGAAACCATCTGGACCCGGTGATTTGTCTGTTCCGCAATCCCACACCGCCCTTTTGACCTCTTCTTTAGAAACCATACACTCAAGGTCTTTCTGCTGATCAGTCGAAAGTGAATTCGGAAAAGGCATATCAATATGAGCATTCTGATCCGGAGGCTTATCAAACCTGTTTCGAAAGTGCTGAAAGAATTCCTGTTTCACAGCCTTTGGATATGCATTGGGAATGGGTAAAGTGTCCTAAGGCGTTACATGGTCAATTCAAAAGAAAAGATAAAAGATACCCAACTATAATGCTTGAGGCCGTTGTGGATCAACAATTGTGGTTTTGGCATGCTTATTTTAGGGTACCGGGAGCAAATAACGACCTTAATGTTTTATATGGTTCACCGTTATTTGATGACCTTCTAGCGGAGAAAGCTCCGTTTCAAGTAAACGGAAAAACATACGAAAAAGGTTATTATTTAGCGCATGGAATTTATCCTCAATGGTCTACGTTTGTCAAAGCGTTTAGTATCACAAGGGATCAAAAAACCACCAAGTTTAAAGAGTTCAAGAAAGGATATTGAAAAAGCTTTTGGAGTCCTACAAGGTCGGTGGAGAATTATACAACAACTGACACGAGCATATCACATGAACACGATTAGAAGAATCATGTATACTTGCATGATATTGCATAACATGATATTGGAAGATCAAAATTTTGATATTATTGAATATTGGCATATGTACGCTTCTCCAGAGAGCAACATTCAACGTACTTGGGTCGAACGATGCGAAAGACAACGAAGGAGAAACAAAGAACTTCGAGATAGGAGAGTGCACGAAGACCTTCGACACGATATTGTCGAACACTTGTGGAACCAAGATAATGAAATTTAAATTTATGTTTTTTTTATTTAAAATTTATGTAATGGTTTTTTTTAAATTTATGTAATGTTTTTTTTATTAATGAAATTTTAATTTTAAGTTTAATAAAATTTTTATTTTTATATATAAATGATAAAAAAAATGGGAAAAGGTGGGGTCCCCATAACACGAAAAATTGTAGTGTTGACTAGGGAGGGTGATTTTGGTGTTATGGGGTGTTTTGGTGTTATGGAAAAATGTGATGATGTGGCACTATTTTTTCCCCACGGCTTGAGCCATGACACAAAAGTGTACCTTGTGCTCTAATGGTTATGTAATGTTTTATTTTAGCCTTCCATGTTGCATTGACACAACTGGAGGTACTAAGAAAAAAACAATGTAAATAATGGCTAAATTATGTTGATTGAACCAACGAAGAATTAAGATTTGTTACAATACACGACTCCTTCAATACCCCTCTTCATAAAAATGTTGCAGTTTTTTTCTTTACAGCCTTCAAAGGACCTATTTCCTTAACCCTGAAATAGTCGAGTATGAAACAGTCGGGTACTAAAATGCTCCTTTGTAAGTACTCATTCTTTTTTAAATAAGAAGATGAACAACTTTCAATAGGGTGCTTGAGATTGTTATCTGATTTAATAGCTTCGAAACAGGCCCTTACACTAAAATAAACAGTTTCATCCACACACTAAAAAATATGCAATACACGTATAATCTTAAAAAGACAATCCTAAATACCCCCTTACACTAAAATAAACAATCCCAAACACCCTCTTACACAATTTCAAATAAAATAAAAACCCTTTTTACTTTATTACCTAGTCATATTATCACAAAGCGACAACGGCTCACAAAGGCATATGCATATGGCTTCCTTGCTATAGCCACCAGTGGAGCATCTACGTTATATGATGTAATCCTTGTAGCTAACCCATTCCTTTGAAAACAGTGCCATATTTCAAAAGCATCACGAAATAACTTCATAAAGTGTAATATATCCAACACTGGGCAATATCTTTAAGATCGCCTTCAATTCTAGTAGCGGGATACAAATTTTTCTTGATAGTTGTGATTGGTGCTAAGTAAGTGAACATACTGAACTCCCATGCATACATGTTCCTCTTCTAGCTGTGCAAAGATAAAAATGCATCCTTTGCTGAACTTACCACAACTATCTTAAGCAGTCAACCTGTCATGAAAGTAGTTTATTTCAGTGGTAATACAACTATAAAAAGAAACCTGTCATGAAAGTAGTTTATTTCAGTGTTTACATATCCGGCTGTCAATTTTTTACTAAACCACGAAAGCCTTCATTGAAGTCTTCTATTCAGATTGACTTTCTCCTATTCAACTTCTGTAAAATGTCTACAAATTGCGAAATATTCAAAGATTTTAAATTTCAAAGAATTATAAAATTGCTACCTTTTTGAATAGGGAGATGATTTGCACACTCCATTAAATGATTTGCACACTCAAAAGTAGTGTGTCTTGACATATATACCCTCTCGCAATAACAGTTTTAACCATATACTAAGAGTAGCCCTCTTTCTAGCTCAAGTACCATTATATAGTCCTTAGACCGACAAAAATAAATCCAACAATATCTATTTCAAAGATTAGGGTGGGAACAAATTGCCCATGAACGAGATGTCGAAAATATGCACGACACAAACCACGACCTTCGTCAGGTTACCTTAACTTGATAGATTGATAATGGATGGAAGGGATGTAGTCTGAATTAATAAGTTATCTCTTATCTATCTCATTGAATGAGAACACTCGATCTAATCCTGTAGGAATTATTCTAAGCCAAACGTTTCAAAAAACTTACTTAATCTATGAAAAATAATTAAACACACATTCAATATAGTGGAAGAATAATGAATTAAAAAAACTAAAATGTATCATTTAGATATCAAGGCATCATAACAAAATGAAGACTGTATAGTAATTGACTACTAGTTTTTTTTTTTCTTGTTGGCTTTTAAGATAGTGTTCTAGCTGTAAAGACTCAACTGTTATATCATCCTAAATAAATACGGAAAGTGTTATTAGCACTTAGATTGCGTCTTGAACTATCATTAACTTCTAAGGACTCTAGGATGCTTGCATGAGTTGACACCTTACCCAAGAACGTAACAACGTTTGGATAATTGTACCTAAAATCACGTGTGAAATGATTTTTCCATTAAAACCAAGTTTAAAGTGGATAACATACAAACACAATGTTCTTGATGTATACTTGTATATTAGAATGCTTAACAATCGCAAAAATGAAAAAAGCTATTATTCCTTTAAATAGAGGTCTTATTTATAATTCCCTTATTATAAAAAGAATAGAAACGATGTTTAAGCGCTCTAATCAATACTCGTTTGAAAAACACAGTACTCAGATGCTCGGTGCTAAACGGCCAAAGATGATTTAGTTGTTTGCGTTTTTCTTGTAATTTTTGAGAAGTGATTTTTGCTTTGCAAGTAAGGAACATATAAATTTTGAAAAAAAAGAATGTTTTCTAACCATTGGCACTTCTAACTTGTTTGAGGCTGATAAATAAAGAACATTGTACTTACATAAGCAACTTTAACAAAGTAGAATTGATCTTGAATCTATACATGTAGAGCCAAAATATATTTAAATGTTTGATAAGATTCATTTCTTCTGTAGTGGAATTTATTGTAGTCATCTCATACTTACGAATAACGCTTTTGACATATGTAAACATATGCATCTCGCAAGCTGTAATGTTTGATGCAAAATTAACATGAAGGTAAATGCAAACTTCTTAGGAAGTATGAAAAGTACTGAAAGTTATTGCTAAAATGTAAGCTTTTAGATAAAAAAAAGTTGTTCTTTATAACGTTTCAAGTGTTCGAAACCAGAATGAGGATAAGAATGACCAAATTGAGGAAACAATTTCATTTGAATAACTTGTGGAAGCGGGAATAGTAGTTGGTGTAGCAAAAGTGACGATGAATGTGCTCTTTTTTTCTGCCTATGTCCTTTCAAATTAAAACAAAAGAATTTAAAATGTGTTTTATTACAAAAACCTTCTTAGGTTCGTCACCCTTTTCAGTCTAGTTGTCATTTCAACTGTCTTCTTTTGTAGCATAACTATCCTACAACATCATAGAGGTCCAAGAACGAATGCCTTCATTTTGAAGTCTTCTAATTCAGATTTGGACTTTCTCCTATTCAACTTCTGTAAAGTGTCTACAAATTGCAAAATATTCAAAGATTTTAAATTTCAAAGAATTATAAAATGGCTAACTTTTTTATTTGGGAGCATTGATTCGCACTCTCAAAAGTAAATGTGTCTTGACATATCTTCCCTCAACTCATTTTTACTTTATGTTCAATCCAATTTCAAGGGTATAAATGTCAAGACACACTACTTTTGAGTGTGCAAATCAATTTAAAGAGTGTGCAAATCACACTTCCTTTGGAAAAGTGTAAATCGTTGCACTTTTATAACACACACTTAAAAAGCATCATCATATGTTTCGCTTGACTTTAATGTTTTATGTACCTTCACATTGGCACAACACTCCGTCTGTTACCACCAACAAAGACTTGGTGTGTTTATGGGGTTGTTGTTTGCAAACTATGTGTATATGTTTTGCGCAGAACATTTTTAAATACCATCATAGATGTTTGAGATACTAAAATCACGAAAACATTTTCACACGTAAGAAACAAACAATGACACTAATGGTTTGAGAAACTATCAGTTTAACATATAAAATATACTAATGTTATTTTATACGAAATCAAGCTTACGACATCAACAAATGGGTATTGTGAACTCCCCCTGGTCCAATATAAACAAATTAGGTGATAAAAATTTACACATTCTTTCATATATGGGCTAAGATAAATGACAAGTATATTTATGAGCATAGACTTTTTCCCGACATCATTGGAGGGTCATTTGGCCAATCCAAATGATTAGCTATATTAGTCGATGGTCCATTCTCAGATTCAGGACGATCAATAAGCTTTTTTTCCAGAAGCGATTCAAAATCTAGAAAATCTATACCATTTAACCTATTATAGAATTATAGGAACAAAATCTAACATAGCCTAACAAGTTTGGATTTAACGTGCAATTTTTGTGACATATTCTTTATACACATATATCCCTGTAATATAAATTTATTATTCAAATAATAATTCATTAAGGCAGGCAAAATATGTTGACTGAAGAAATGGGTGGGACTAAGACTTACGTTGGAGTAGCCAGGAAGGACAATAGTGTCAACAAGATTGCATGCAGTTAGGCAAAGGATGCACCTCAAGCAATTAAGCTCGTTAAAATAATTTCCTTGATAAACCTGAAAAAGGAAAAGTTGATAAAACCATCATCAGTGATAAGATAGCAAGAAAAATGTTAACTACATGATAGGACAGTAACAAAATCATTCTCTCTTTTAGGAGTTGGCATTAAACATGATAGGACAGCTACAAATGTTTACTACATGACACGACAATTACAAAATGAGCTGATATTTCCACCTCTACCATAAATTATAGAAGAAGGGTCTAGCTGTATTCACCTCATATTTTTTAGATGGTTTAGGTCTTAAGCACCATGAGCTTGTAGTGTCGTCCATAAATGATGATAAAACAAAATCACCTCAGTAAGCGACCTCCTTTTTAAAGACTTCATTCTGTTAGTTCCTTGGGACTTCGACATTGTTATAGATCCTATCATGAGAAACAAGGAAAAAATCGAAAAGGACATAAAGCACAAAACTAAAAAAAGATGCGAGGTGTGTGTAACTGTAATTAAATTAGAAAACCATCTCGAACCTACAACGTTTGGTACCAATGATACAAACCAACACCATATGAGAGAGAAGTAGAGAAAATTGCCATTGTGGGTTGAATAACATTTTTACAAACTCCTGAAATAATCACATATTTGCTTGAAATTGCAAATGACGATATCAAAAGATTCAAAAGTAATGTTTTGATGATTTTATTTTCATGTGGTGTAGCTGTTAAAACTATGTTACTATATCTTTTGAATTGATCTTAATGAAAACTATGTTACTATATCATTTGAACTTGATCTATAATGAAGAAAAAAATAGTAATAAGTTTTCGTACACCCCTTTTTTTAAACAGACTCTCATATCAACTTTAGGGATTCATGTGAATGCCATGATGATGAAATTCAAGAACAGAAACGTAACCTGCTGAGAGGAAACTTGGAAGCTAATGGCTTTATGATAATACTAAAAACAAAAAGAAATAAACTTGCTAACCTTGAAGTGTTTGTAGCTTACTGTTCCATTGCATCCTAAATTCATATATTCATATACATAGATATTAGGTTTCTCATTAAGTTAAATTATTGAACTCATGTTATTCATCACTCCTCAGACATAACATAACATTCATATCAACCTCAATCCATAATGAAAACCCTTGTATGTCAGATAAAGTTCTTTCAGTATGCAACTCCAAAAACCTTATGAAAACTAAATTATTGACACTCTTAAATAATCACAAAACTAATTTTCAGCTTATCTAAATCAAAAATAAGCAAAGTGTAAGCTTGTATTACTATTCCTATACACACACTTCAAACTTTTACTTAAGCATTTTATCAAACAATTGGTGCACGCATCAAAAACCAATCCTTAACATATATTTGCAGGTTTTAATTTCACATAAGAATGTCATCGAACAATAGTTTGAGATAAAATAAAAATAAAAAAAACCCTACACAAACAAAGAAGTAAAATTCTTCGAGATCTTTTATAAATTTCTCAAGAACAATTACAGTATATAATTTTAAGATATGAAAGAAACTGAAACATGCCTGGTCAAATGGGTCGATATTTTATCTCTAATGGGTCTGAATTGAGTTATAACAAAGATGAGAACATCGGAAGTTTGAAGAGATTATGAATGCGTACCATCAAAGATTTCAGACCCAAGGAAAGTGTTTTTCGTTTTAGTCATTACTATTTGTGTAGCTTTCTGGGAGATGCTAAATTCAATCTTAATCAAATAGTAGGTAATGTATCTATATTACAAGGCGGCGATAAAAATTGCTAACACAACTCGCTCCGCAATTCTCTACCCGCTTAGAGAATTCATTTGTTTGGTTTCCGTAGCTTTCCCGCAACATCATATTAACATCATTCTCGCTTGTATAAAGACTCACGCACTCTTTTACCCATCAAACATTGTCTCCAAAAGTATATATCTTTTACGAATCAAGTTTGTATTCAAATTAAAGTTAAAGTTGTTAAAAAATTTAAAATAAACCCACAAAAAATATGAAAAGCTAAAAATTTATAAAAATATATCAAAATTGATGTTAAATTAAAGATCACGAAATTTTAAAAAATACGGTGAAATTAAATCATAAATAAAATAAATAGATAAAAAGATATGTCAAATTGAAAATAAAAGTGATTTTTAATTAAGAAGTGACCACATTATAAATGTTTTATATAATAGTATAGATTTAGGACATTTTATTTTTAGAAAGTCTTAAAAATTAGACTTTTAAACTTACTTTTATGGAAATATAAAGATATGCAATCTTGACCATCCATATTATTTTAGGGAACTACATCTTAGGGTGACATGTGTCACTGTTTAATTAAAAAACCACCTTTATTTTTAAATTAAAATATCTTTTTATCTATTTATTTTTTATAATTTAATTTCACCATATTTTCTCAAATTTTGTGCTCCTTAATTCAACATCTATTTTCATATATTTTTATGAATTTTAGTTTTTTTCATTTTTAGTATCTGTCGAAACCGCTGCTTTGCGCGGGTACCATGCTAGTACAGGTAAAAGAGATTTAAATTTCAAAATAAGCGTTTAATTCAATGCACCTTTAAAAAGAACCAATCATTAAAAAAGTCTTGTATGCATTGCCGGGTCTTCAAAATGTTTAATTTGGGCTTATAGTTTATTTAAGTCTTCAAATGTCTAAAAGTATCGGTTCAGGCTTTCGTGCGAAGTCTATGATGTTTGATGACATTGTTTCTAGGTCTTTTTTATGGATCCGATCTAGAGTTAGAATTAAATTTTTTTGGATTGAATGGTTTAAAAACCCTTATTTAATTTCTTTGTAAGCGTCTAGCATCTTGCGAGTTTTTTTATAAAAATTGTCGTTCTAAAAAAATGTCTAAAAGTATGACATCAGCTTTTGGTATTATTTAATTGAATCGACCAAAAGAAAAATAACACCTAGTTAAAGATGACGTCAGCAGGTACCTTGTTTTAATAGTATTAATTAAAATTGATTTTGGATCAGGCCGACCCGGGTTATTTTGACCCGGACCAGAATTATTAGGGTCCGTTCTCATTCAGTGGGTTATTTTGACCCGAACTCCAAATTCCCTCTTTGTTTTATCAGGTATTGATGATGATGACTTTGCTCTGTGATCCGCTCAGACTACACCTTAAAATATATATAATATAATAAAATATCAAATATATAGTAAGGATAGTCTAAAAGCAGAGTCAATGATACCGAGAAGTAGTATAGAGTTTTCCCGGGTCGTAAATCCCCAACGAGGCTGGAATGGTAAATCGATACGAATGAATTGATGATTTGAATTGAGAAACAATTGATTTTGATTTTTAACTAGATAAACTAAAATTAATTAAAGAAAACTAAAATTATTCTACGGGAAGCAAGCAATGGAAATTGGGAATCTTAATTAAAACTACGGGGAGCAGAAATAGTTATACGGATAAATCCTAAACTACGGGAAACATAATTAGGCTAAAAATGATTAACTAAATTAATTAAAACTAATAAACTAAATTAAACATGCATTTACAAATTATTGGGAATTAAATAGCAAGCTAAAAACTAAAAATTATAAAAATAAAGTCCTAAAATTAATTTTAAAATTTAAATAAA